>WBNM01022352.1:0-55423 GCA_013399055.1 Ramphastos sulfuratus | reverse complement strand
CCCCCCCCCAAAATAATTGAGGTTTCTGATGTAAGCTTCCATTAACATTTTGAAATAAGCATTTGAAGTTACACTTTTGTTTGTGGGGAAGCAAACTGGTTAGTCTTGTGTTCATCTGGAAGAATTGAGAGGTGCAGACCTGGTGGCTGTGGCTGCAGCAACTCAGCAAATTGAGTGCCGTGAAGGAGAACTGTGGAGGATGCAGAAGCTTTTATTGGTCCTCATGTAGGATGTTACCTGTCTGAGGCCAGACTAGGTTGTGTGTGAGTGATTATGAACAATGCTTTCTACATCTAATAATGTTATGGTTGTAGTGTCCTCACTTCTGTTTCCTCTCAGGTCTTTACTGTTTGACTGCCTAAGTGAAGATGTGTGAAAACAGGGCAGAATTAACTGGATTTGTGTCTTCTGCTGTTTCTCCTTGCAGCTGGGCATTTTTTGTTGACTGTTTAGCTTCTTTTGGCCAAAGTCTGTTGAACCATCGTAGCACATTTACCACGTAAACAGTTAAAACCTCTTTAAAATGGGAGGAAGGTGGTTAAAATCTTCAGTAAAACTTGGATCCTTCTGTTCTGCTGTAATTATCAGAGCCTTCTGTTCTGCTATAATTATTAGAGGGGAAAAAAAAAAAAGAGTGCAATAGTAGTTAAGCCTTTTACCAGCCCACAGAAGCCCTTTGGATATTCTCCCAAGGTAATAGTGTAGTCCCAGCCAGTCATGGGATCCATGGCAGCTATTTAAATCAGAAGACAGATTGCTCTGTGTTACCTCACAGGCAGTTCAGCAGTGGAGGATTGGGTCCCCTAGCCTGCACCTCTGGAAAAGTAAGTTTCTTACCTGCCAGGTCGTCTGACCTTAACTTTGTTCTCATCTTTTCAAAATCTGTATTTGGAAAGTATTGACAGTGTTTGCCTAAATGTCTCAGTTTAGTTTGTGTTTCAAGAGAAGTTAATATTTAAAATGTTCAGTTAGTAGTAGGACTTTAGCAATATTGAACAGCAAAATGATTCAGGGGGGCTGAGAATCTCCTTCAGAATAATGATCCTGGCTTCCTTTCACTTGCTTTGTTTATAGCTATCTGCTTTCTAATTCTTAATGATAATAGATTAGAATTCATAGACATTTAACGAGTTATGATTTAGAGGTTAAAATAATTGTGTTCTATGTATGTTTATATCAATATATCATAAATATTCATGATTAAATCCCTAAAAAGGATCCCACTTGGCTGCAGAAGAATTATTTTATATTTGGCTTCCACAGAAGTGGGAATTAAATATTAATTGTACCTTTTGTTGTTTATTTGCCTAAAACGGGCAACAGTGGAAGATTCTGGTTACTCACACTTGACCAATGTAAGTAACTGTACAAAACAGCACTGATTTGATTTTTGTCATTGAATTTAACTGGGTAAATAACACACTACTAGGCTTTGGATTGCAGTCCAGCAGGTGTACTGCTTGTTGTTTTGGGGTTTTTTTGTTTCTGTGTGTTTTGTTTGAGGGTTTTTTTTTTGTTGTTGTTTTTAACAGGCAATGACCAAGACTCACATATAAGACAAAAGTGTGATGTGTGTAGCAGGCAATAAAAGTAGATTCATGCACTTGACTATAAAATTCTTTGGACTGAAAGTTGGCAGGCATCCCAACCTGTGTAGTTAGAGAGACTGGACAGGAAAGAAAAACCATGAGCAACAATGAAGAGGAAAAGTGTATGGTAGGAAATAGTTAATTAAGATGATATTTGATTACCTGCCATTAAAATCCAATAAGTTACTATATTTGATTTGCCATAAAGTTCAAAGTGTGCCTACATGGCATGCTCTGGAACTATGTAGATTGAAAAAAATGCTGATTTTTTTTTTTTCTTTTTTTTGTGTGTGTTGGGTTTTTTTGTTTGTTTTAAACCCTCATTCCAGCAGTGGCAGCTTTCTGTATCTGGTTGCCTGGAGTTACCTTAACTGTTTTCAGTGTATCTGCACTTCTGGCTGGTGGTACTGGTTTCAGAGCTCAACACAAAGTAAAAAAACCCTTGGAAATTCTTGACCATGGTTAAAGAAAATCAAAGTAAAAAGTACACTAAAGTACATGAGTGAAGAATGTCAGATTTGTGAGCACCTGCAGAAAACCCCTATTCTGTTACTAGGGGTTTTTTTGTCTATTAATAGGTTTTTTCAGACAACTTTGTGCTTCCTATTGATTCACTCTTGGAGATAATCTAGTGATACTGTCAAACCACATGGGAATGAGTCATCTGAAATGAGGTTGGAGTTCATATCTGGTCCAAACTGTGATGTTATTTCTTCATGTGTTCAATTAATTCATACAGCAACAAATACAGTGGGTGTCTCATCCCTCCCAGTATCTAATTTGAGGGGGGAAAAAAAAAATGATGTGGAAGTGTTATGTAGCAAATGGTACCTTTTGGTTTCTGCACTGTATATGACGTTTGAGAGTCCAGGGTCATGGGTAGTGGTTGCTGGCCCAGAGAAGTTAGGGTGGCAACACAGGAAGGACATGGACCTGATGGGAGTGGGTCCAGAGGAGAGCCATGAGCACCTCTGCTGTGAGGACAGGATGCAGGGGGCTACAAGGAGGCTGCAGAGGGACTGTTTGCAAAGGCCTGCAGCAACAGGATGAAAAGCAGTGGTTTGAAATGAGAGGAGGGTAAGTTTAGATTGGATGTTAGGAACAAGTTCTGCATGACGAGGGTGCTGGAACATTGCAACAGATTGCCCAGGGAGGTAGTTGAGGCTTCATCCCTGGAGCTATTCAGAGCGAGGCTTGACAAGGCTCTGAGCAACCTCATGTAGTGGAGGAAGTCCCTGCTGACTGCAGGGGGGTTGGACTGGATGGGCTCTGGAGGTCCCTTCCAACTCAAACCATTCTGTGCTAAGTATGCATAATGAAGAGTGGAATATGCCAGTGCTTGGTTAAACTGACAGATTACAGTTAACTGTGGAGACTGTGTGTTAAGTGTGGTTAAAATAGACATAAACTTAGAGTGGAAGTAGCCAAAGCCTTGTGCCTGTTCTCTCAATACTGTTATTTTTTTCAGTGAAGATATAGTCCAAAAATAAGTGCCAGTAACTCAATACAATAATTGGAGATTAAATTTTATCAAAATCAGTCATTTAGGACTTGGCTCTTAAGAGCTCTGCTTAAAATTGAGAGTCCTAGAAGAAGCAGCGGAAGTGGCTGAGGGTTCGCTTAGGTGATGCAATTGTGGTGGTATGAAGCTGTCACTTCACCCTACCTGTTTGTCCAGTTTTGAGGCTTGCTTTTAAACAGGGGTATGGTTTATGTGACATTCCAAGGCTCTCCGTGGGCCTGCATTTTTAGCAGCTCACATACTGCTAATGACAGCACATGGCAGTATCTTAGGCACATGGTTTAGACATTCAGAAGTACAAGTGAAAAGTGTCATTGCCTGGTCTAAACTTGGTTGGCTCAGCTTTGTTTTCAGGAATACAGGAGTTTGAGTTTGCTTAGAAAGTGGTAACAGCTTCAGTCTGAATAAAGCTGGATTTAGATTAGACTTTAGGAGTGTGGTGAGGCACTCGGACAGGTTGTCTAGAGAAGTTGTGGAGGCTCCAACCCTGAAAGTTCTCAGAGCCAGGCTGGATAGGTCCTTGAGCAACCTGCTCTAGTAGGAGGTGTTCCTGCCCATGGCAGTGGAGTTGGGACTAGCTGATCTTAAAGCTCCCTTCCAACCCAAACCATTTTATGATTTCTAGTTAGTATCTTCATGCCACATGGAGATAGTAATGCTGAACAATGACTGCGTAAGTAAATTTGCTGTTATAAGCAAAATGCACAATTTATTTCACTCATTTTATCAAGAATTTCCACTTTTTAATCAATATTTTGTTTAAAGTTTGTTTTTATTAAAGAAGCATTGAATTTTGTTGCTGAAGGAGAGCTTAAACTAAATAACTTTGAAGCTTTTTACTGTGCTTGTGAACTTGCTACTTTATTTTCACTGTGGTTGGAGGGAGCAGGCAACTGCCAGCAAGTATTGTGGTAATTGAAGAGCAATATACTTGATTTGTGTCTTTCCAGATGCATATCATGTTTTTCTGCTTCTTCAAGGTGTCATTTTTTTTAAACTGATTCACAAATATTTCAACATATAAATCTACAGTTTCTGGAGTACCTCATTAAAGCTTGAGTATTCTGTTTGGTGGATATTTAAATAACTTCTGATATGAGCAAAAGTTTAGAGGAATCTAAAATGGAAGTAAAGTAGTAATTTACTTTTGTGCATAAGAATTCTGCTCTTACACTTCTCCCTCTTGCCCCAAAAAGATTTGAAGTCACTTTTTTGAATATTTTCCCCTTAAAATGCAGATTTTAAGTTTCTGAAAAGCATCCACACCATAAATTTTGTGCATTAATGGAAGACTTTTATGTTAGTGCTGTCTTGTACGAATGGTATCTGTAGCTTTTAAAGAAGGAATTTTAAATTAATCCCAATTAAATAGTGCTGTGAAACGGTAGTTACACAGGGATGTGGTAAATGATACATGAGGGAGATGCTAAATATAACTACTAAGTAGTAGTATTTGTTTGAAACTAGTTTCAAATTGGAGCGACAAGGATACCAGCTTTCATTTGTGTGCTCTGAAATGCAAATCAGTCAGATGATGAACTTTACTGATTTGAAATTGCAAGGTCTTAATGCTGGTTTTGGTTTGTTTCTTTCTCTTTTGCGTTCCTCTTCACCTCTCCAGCTAAATGGCCTTAAAATGGCAGATGAGCCTATGGAAGAAGGTGAACCATATTCCTACCACGTGAGTATATTTGATGGACGTTCCATTCCATTTAGACACTTATTAGCATGATTTGCTTTTGAAGCAAAACTTGATGCATTCCCTGCTTTTTAATAACTTTAGAACCTATCATTTTATTTGACCTGAAGAGGCTCAAAGTCTCAGAGATTGTTTTGAGAATTAGTACCTGGACAGGGCTGTAAGTGTCTTGTTTGGGAATGTTTGCTGGTGAGGGAGTGCTTTATGGAGGACAGTTTCTGTGTGATGGAGAGAGCATTTATAGATCACTCAGCCTCAGAAAATGCTCAGTCCAGTCCTGAACCTCTTATACACAGTGATTAATGTTTTCCTTTTACAGTCATCTGTTCATTGTGTGTTTTACTGTAGTTGTATACTCATCTAGAAGGTACCTAAATCCTGCTGATTTAGAAGAGAATTAATCTTTGCACCAGTATATTAACATAGATATTTTTTAATGTAGAAATATCCCAGATAAACCCCGCTGAGCAGTGGTTTGGTCCAGTGCCACATATTTAGAAGATTCTGAAAATCAACTGTTCTGAACTACATTTCAGGCTAATTCTGTATGTGGTAAAATGGCTGATTTTGCCTGGAAAAATTGACCACCATTTTTCAATGCTGTCGTTTTTTGAACAGGATCGTGGAAGACAGTTACAAATAGATCATCTTGCCACCTGTAACCACTGCTTTTTATTGCAGCAATAAATTATGTAAATGATTTTGAGAATAAACTCTTGGAATCTAGGAGCATGTAGTGCTTGGACATTTCCTAGTGTGGAGCAAGTAAATGAACCATCAGTGTCAGTCACCTTACATGAAGCAAAGGAAGATGAGCAGTGGGTTGTCTCAGCCTTTCACTGCACTTGAACCAGAAGGATGTTGTTGGGCTTGTTTGTTAGGTACTTGGAGCTGCATACCAGTCAAGCTGTAATGAAGGAGGATGGCACAAAGCCATAACTGATTGCAGCCTTTCTTTCAGTGCTTTGTCTTCTGGTGAACCTGCTGGGAATATTTACCTCTTGCACAAGGCAACTCAGTGGGAGCTGCTAGCTGAGTCCTGACATAAATTCGCTGCTCAAGCAGCAGAGCACAAAATCAGATAACCAAATTTGCAGTTCATGGAGACCGAAGTAGAAATTAAACCAAAATTGGGCTCTGTATATATACACACACATATATGCTCAGCTCTTTATCTGCTCATTTCTTGTTGATGATGCAGAGGTCTTTTTATACTTAAGTCATGCCGATTTTTAGTACTTTAATGATAGTCAAGTAGGTGAAATTACATAGCCATCTTTTGTGAAGGTAAAACACTTGATAAAAATTTACTCATTTCCTACATCTCAACTTATTCTTCATTTGCATGGAAAACATTTTTTTTCCCTCAGTTCACATTTAGAAACACTCTTGTCAGTCTCCGCAGCAACCACCTGTGATGTCACAGGCTAATGACTGTGGGTGATAAACAGAAGAGCAGGTGAACTCTTCCAGATCTTTTCTTATGCAAAGGTTCACAGTGTTATGGAATACAAATCAGGGTGGTGAAGTAAAAAGCTTCTAACCAGGATATTTACATATTTCATACAAAGAACCAGCCATTAAGTCTGTTGTACGACTTGATGTCTAACTGGATGACTTGCTGTGTAACTTACATGACTTGCTGCTTTCATCTGTCATCAGATGACTTGAGATGCTGGTGTTCTTACCTGCCTTAAATCCCAGACATGTGCTTAAAAATGAAATAAAAGGCCATTGAAAAGATATGTGCATCTTTCCTAGGAGTGTGTAGGTGCATAATCAACACATCAGATGAATGAAGCGAGGTTGAGATGTGTACCCTCTGTCATCAGTGTCAGCTGGGTTTTGTCAGCAGAGGAGATGGCTTAGAGTGTGAATTAAAGGGTTAAGTTTGTTATCCAGCAGCTACCTTTGCATGGGAAAGAGGCAGAACAGACCTTTTCCAGGAAGAGTATGAAATAAGAGGAGGAAGGAAGCACTTACAGAATCATATGATTTGGAAGGGACCTCTGGAGATCTACTCTGAGCCCCCTGCTAAAGCAAGGCTACTCACAGCAGGTTGTCCTTATGTTGTTCTTATGTTTAGATGGAGCTTCCATTGTTCTGGTTTGTGCCCACCACCCTTCCCTTATCAGTGGTGCCCACTGACAGGACTTCTGGTTCCATCCTCTTGCATTCTAGCCTTTAGATGTTGATGAGGATTGAAAAAGATCCTCTTTAGCCTAGAGAGGACTGATAAAGAACTCCAGTCCCCTCAGCTTTGTAGTTTTGCTGAGAGTCTCTCCAGTAGTTCCCTCGAACTGGGGAGCCCAACTGGTCACAGTAATCCAGAATCATGCAATAATGGCAGAACTACTGTTTGTGAATATACTGGGTTTGTAGTTCTGTTTCTCCCTTTGGACAGACAAAGCATTTAAGGCATAGGCAATTAATGCAGTGTGATGATTATCCCCTCTTAATTAGTGCGGTAAGTATGTACACATATAGATGGTTGTATTTCTCCCTTGGATTTCTGTCTAAACCCACCTAGATAATGTCTGATTGTAAGTTCTACTGCATGGCCTTCATCAGGAGGACTTTGTAGCCAGCCCAGGTACAGAATGATGTTAGTTTCTAAAACCATCTCTTGGAGTGGTCAGGTCTTTCTTTTGGTGGTGCATGTACTTGTCATTGAGGGAGAGCAATGCACCACAAGTTGGTAGGGGATTTTTCTGGTCTCTACCAAGAGAAGATAGAGCTGAAGAGGAGTATAGGAGGACAGTCAATCATTTGGATACCTTGAGNCCAATTAGCCTCAAAGCAGCACAACATCAAATCACATGGGATTTTCTGTTGTGATTGGGTTGTATCTGCAGTGTGAAGGTGCTGCTCCTGTTGTACGTGCAAGCTCAGGTGCTGGCACAGACTTTAGCACATAGTTTGTTGTTTCAGGAGTGCTTGTTTTGACATCTCTCTTGTTTTGGCTCAGAGGAACTTCTCTTACACCATAAAAGCTGTAATGCATCATCTGATTGGTTTTCATCATGAGTATTTGTCTTTTCACAATTGTAGCTGCTGTAGCTTTCCTAAAGGTGAGGGTGACACGAAAAAACCAACAGATTGCTGAGGCTTTTGCCTTAGAACTGCCCTCAGCTTTCTGAAGGTGGTCTCTGCACAGGATAGTCTCTCCATGGGCTCTACACCGCAGATCCATGTTTCTTCTGTTGCATACAACAGTCCTCAGAGTTCTTAAGATGACTCATACCTTATTTATGCTCTTCAAATGATGCATGTCCCTCTAGCTAGAAATGGATGACCCTATTTATTATGTGCTGCTGTGAAAAGCAGTAATTGCCTAACACAAGGAAATTCAATTCAACTTTTATTAACACTGCATCAGGAAAAGGGAAAATGAGAAGCATAATCACTGGGAAAAATCAAAGGTCACCAAAACAGAGGTGGAGCACAGAAAGATCATCTTGGTTTTAAAAAAATCTGTACATGTATTTCTTTAATAGCAGAAAATCCATCTTTGCAGTAGTCTTAATATATATGACAAAGGGAAATGAGCCTTCTGTCAGAATTTTACTTCAGTTTAGACATTTTAGATAAAGGATGGATGGGAAAACCCTTCATTTGAAGAGCTTTTTTTTAATGCCTTGCTAGGATTTCAAGTATTTTATTAAAAAAACAAACAAACAACTAAACCAAGCACTTGTAATATGAGTTGAAGAATTCATGCCTGTTCATTGCTGGTTTTGTTTGCTTTGAAATAATAGGATGAAGGAAGTGTGAAAGAGATTCCCATTACACACCATGTGAAAGAAGGATGTGAGAAAGCAGATCCAGCACAGTTTGAACTACTTAAGGTTCTTGGGCAAGGATCGTTTGGGAAGGTAAGGTGACAAACTTGCTTTCCACTTTGAACCTGCTTTGTCTTACTACTTCTTTCTATACCTGCAAGGTTAGGTATAAGCTTAACAAATCTGAGTACAGTTGGATAGACACTGATTTGGAAAAGGCCCTGTTTTGGAGGAAGCTGTGCATCCTCCTTTGCAGCTGTGTTGGGAGGGATGTGTGTGTTTTGTTTTTACTGTGATAGGATTTCTAAGGTCTTTTCCCATACACCTGTTCAGATATTCTTTAAAGACAGTACCAGAGCAGAGTTGCTGGGAATGTTTGAGAATATATTGACAAATTTCATCTTTTTCCTTTCTTACTCTGGTGCCAAAGGGTTGCTGTTTGTAGCAGGGCATCAAATGATCTCAAACACAGAGACAACAGCCTCAGTCTCTAGGCAGAAGGATCAGGCAGTGGCAGATTTGAGGTTTGCCTTGGAAAGTTATGGTTTGCAGAAATGAAATTTAAAAATCAAATATCTCAGTCACTAGTTTGAAACTCATCAGCTGAAATACTAATCCTAGTGTATAAGAAAATAATCTGTTCTGTAGAACCAGACTCCTAAAGCAGACAATCTGCTTTATGTGTTTCCTGTTCTTTTGCTGGTTTTCTCTGCCTTATGGCAGGAACAAACCTCTGTATAGACTCACATGAGAAGGGGAAATAAAATTAGATTAGGAAGGCTTTCTGTGAGTAAGTAATAGTTTAGAAAAGAGACTTTGAAGTGTTTCTTAATGTTTTACAGCTTAAGAAACATTTCCTTATCTGCAAATAATTGGTTGCCAGTTTCCTCATAACACTTTCATCTTCAGAGCCTAAAATGCTCCTTGCATTTATTACTTCTGACTTGAGATGTCTTAAGCTATCTGGTATGAGCATCTTAGCTCTGACTCATATTCTCACTTCACAGAGTTCAGACTTCTGACAGTCTAAAGAATGCTCTTGCTCAGAATCCCACCAGCTTGGTGAGAGATGTCTTGAAGCTTTTGAACCTGGCAGGCCTTGGTTCAGGAGCCAGCTTTAAAACTGGATGGTACCTGTTGCACTGAGCAAGGCTCACTTCATCCAGTATTTGTCACTGCCTACCAAAAGGAAAACAATGAAGATCAATGGCTGTTGCCTTCACAGTGTGTTTTCTCTCTCCAGTTCCTACTTCCCAGGGATCTCCCTTTGGCTTTATCAAACACAAGATTTGTTTGCTTTAGCTTAGTGCAGTGCTGCAGTCTATCTACTACCTCTCTTTTCAGCATCCATGTAGGAATTTGCATTGTTACACAAACTTCAGTTCTGTTACTAGATTTCTCTCTTCAGCTGTTGATAACCTTCTGCTGAAGATGTTTTGAATCACTTAAATGAATCACCTTGCACAATGTACTCATCTTGACTTCTGCTTTACAAATGAACAGGTAACCACTGCGTCTCTGCAAGATGCAGGATTGTGGAGGCTGCAAGATGGTGCTTGAGTAGTTTTTAGTGGCAGCTGTTTTGGTCCTTGTGCATAAAAGCTTTACATTTTCACAAAGTTCTTCTTCTTCTTCAGCACTAAATTATTTGTACCTGACTGTTAATACTTTACTTACAGAGTGCCTTAATCTACAAATGTTGTCTTATTTGCTGGTGATTGAATTACTTCCTTTACTATTAGAGCAACATCATAATACAAGAGCAGTGCTGTAGATCCAATCATTGGGCAAAGCTTGGTAACCTTGCCACATGATGACATTTTGCACTTAACCAGAGCTTAGAGGGAAAAAAACCAACCCCTTCTTCAATCTCTGTACAGTTCAGTTAGTGACTGTCTATGAATTTCTGATTGTAGAGTGGAAAATCTGACTTCCCATTTGAAAAAAATAATTTCTTACAGAGTGTGTAAGTAAACCTAGTGCTCACGTAAATCTGAATAAGTTAAGATCAGAGAGGTGATTTCAAGTTGCTCTTGACATTCTCTTATGACTTGTACAGTTTTTTTTTACAGTGCAAGCACTCCTCATAACTAATAATAGAATCAGAGAATCATAGAATGGCTTAGATTAGAAGGGACCTCAGAGATCATCTACTCTAGCCTCCCTGCCATGAGCAGGGACACCTCAACTAGAGTTGGCTACTCAAGGCCGCATCCAACCTGGCTTTGAACATGCTCAGAGAGGAGGTATCTTCAGGTTCCCTGGGCAGCCTATTCCAGAGTCTCACCACCCTCACAGTGAAGAACTTCTTCCTAAGCTCCAGTCTAACACTGCTCTGCCTCAGCTTCAGACCATTTCCCTTTGTCCTATCTCTGGACACCCTTATGAAAAGTCCCTCTGCAGCCTTCCTGCAGGATCCCTTCAGGTACTGCAGTGCAGCAATAAGGTCCTCCTGGAGTCTTCTCTAGGCTGAACACCCCCAGCTCCCTCAGCCTGTCCTCACAGCAGAGTTGTTCCAGCCCTTGGATCACCTTTGTGGCCCTTTGCTGTTGTAAGAGCAACAGCTTGGAAACGGGAGCAGACCCCAAACAAATGGAAAGATCTAGTGGGCAGAGGAGTAGTCAGCAAGGGTACATGTATTTGTAATGCATTAGTCTATGTACCATTATACTTAGTGTCAAGTTATATAGCACCTATCTTTAAAACTCTGGAAAGAGAAGACTAGAAAAACCTGTTGGAGTTGCTATTCCAGAAGGAAAGGGTGTTTTGATCTTAAATGGTGAGGTTTCCCTGCCTTTGTCTCACCACTCTCAGAGTACTCATCAACAGACTCTGTTACATATTTGGGACTTGGATCTTTAACCTCAAACATCTCTTAGGAGGTGGCAGACCAGGCAGGATTGTGATTCTTAAAGTACTATAAAGAAACACACTTCTGGAAGCACGGATTTGATAAGTACTGATTTAAACAGCTTGCTTAGGAAAGTGTGTGTAGTTTGTGACCAGTCTGGGCACTACAGAGAGCGTGGTGGTGCTTCAACCTCTAATCTGATTAAGGGAATGCAATTTTGCCCTTCCTCTAAGGGTATGTACTTAGGAAAGAATATTGAAAGCTGCCTGAAATTAATGGGAGGCTGGCAAATGCTTTGTGTTAGTTGCGTTATTGATCGCTGGGCTTGCTTATGCAAAATGACTCTGAGTATTTGGCATCTTTTTGTTCCTCAGAGTTAATGAGGAATGGGGTGGGACTAGGGACAAGCTGTCTCCTTGCCTGCATTAATGGAGTTAGAAGTAGCAAAGCCCTAGTCAGGGTTTTTAGTCAGGTTGGTTTAGTGTTCACATGCTATTTTGAACAGCCATTCTAAGAGTGGGGTTTGTGTTACCAGGTCTTCCTCGTGCGGAAAATAATTGGTCCTGATGCTGGGCAACTTTATGCAATGAAAGTGTTGAAAAAAGCTTCTTTAAAAGGTATGTGAAGCTTTGGAGTTGAAACTGTAGGAAAGAGCTTTCTGTGTGGCTGAATTTCTTCAATGAGGTTTGTAAATACTTCCTTTTTAAAAGCTTTTCTTTAAAATCTTAAGTATTTTCCAGTGGGTTTGTAACTCTTCTCTGACAGTAGCTATTTTTTTCTTAGACTCAACTTGTAAGTTCATGTTTAGGGATTATTTTAAACCTGGCCAGATGGCTTTAATTATGTGGTAAAAAGTGCTTTCAAAGGGATTGTTTAATTCTCTTTAGTCTACTCATTTATGTTAGCACAAATAAATTTAAAAAACAATATTCCTGTTGTCTTTTAAGTTAAAACTCTATTGTGGTTAAAATTAAGTCATTCCCTCTTTCTATAGGTGCCATAGCAGGCTAATTTAGTCTTTTGGTCTTCAGAAGACACTAATGGATGCAGCTCCACTATGTGTAAATAAGAACTGTTACTAGTTGAAGAGGAAAAAGTAATCTTAAAAGATAGAAAGTATATTTTCAGTACAGATAGCTAATTGACAGGTTGAAGTTAGCTGCCTGGAAATGTAGATGTGAGGTTTTTTTAATTGAAAATAATAAAACCTATCACAGATTCCTGGGGGAACACATGAGGGCAGTAAGGAAGCTGGGGCAGGTAAGAGGCAAAATAAAGGACCAGGTGTGTTGTGGGAGACTTAAAAGTTCAAAACAGATAAGGTAACAAGGATAAGTACTTCTTTAGGCAGCAAACTTTCCATATGCTGACTTCAGCTCCATCTGTATTACACCAAATATGTCTTACAGCAGTCTTTTTTTGTCTTTTTTTCCCCTCAGTTCGGGATAGGGTTCGTACAAAAATGGAGAGAGATATATTAGTAGAAGTAAATCATCCATTTATCGTCAAACTGCACTATGGTTGGTATCTTTTTGCTACACTTTCTTCCATTACTTAAAGGCAGAGCTGATCATGTTCCTTCTCACCTGTAGAGTGTCCATTTTAGTGTCCTAATTAGATTCTAGCAACTTTACAATGCTGAGAAATGAATCTAAATAGAGGCGTATGAAGTTTTCCTTTAAGTCATCTTTAATTTCAGGTGAGGTGTGTTGGCTTATCTTGGTTTTGTTCTCTTTGCTTTTCATCGAATAAAACCATAATGCAGTAATTCACATCCTTGGTGTTTCCCTGTTTGACAAGAAATAAAAGTATTTTAATGATCTCTTATGACTAAGATTGTCTTCTGTGAAGTAATCATACCTCATGTGCTGCTGAATTAGTTCAGTTCCAGAGCAAAAGTATTGCCTTTCACTTAAATAGCAAAGTTAATAAAGCATTCAGATCTGTTTTGTAGATCATCTTTGTCACATAACTATTGATGGGGTTTATTTTATTCTTCTTGTTATGTTTTTTTGAAGCCTTTCAGACTGAAGGGAAGCTGTATTTAATACTGGATTTTCTCAGGGGAGGAGATGTATTCACGCGATTATCCAAAGAGGTAAGTACCTACAATCTTATCTCCACTTGCTGTTAGACAGGAGGGGGATTTTGACAGTATAGGAATTGTCTTCTGTAGAACAGAATATACCTGGTTGAAAGAGACCTCCAAGATCACCCAGTCCAACCTTCAACCCAGCACTGAAGGGTCAACACTAAACCATGTCCCTAAGCACCAAGTCCACAGGCTACTTGAACATCTCCAGGGATGGTGACTCCACAACTGCCCTGGGCAGACCATTCCAGTGTTTGAGAACCCTTTCAGTGAAGGAGTATTTCCTGATATCCAGTCTAAACCACCTTTGGTGCAGCTTATAACCATTTCCTCCTGTACTGACACATGCACCAAGGAGAAGGGGCTGGACCCCTTCTCTCTTTCCAACCTCCTTTCAGGCAGTTGTAGAGAGCAATGAGGTCTCCCCTGAGTCTCCTCTGTTTTCCCCTCGTATTTCCTGCCACAGTCAAGGTTTTAATAACCTATTTGTGGTCCCCTTAGATTCTTCCTTGCCTTATGTTCCCTGTTACACTACAGTGTAGTCTGTAACTAAGAGACACGAGCGTGTATCGATTAGTAACCTAAGTTTTAATTTGGTATCTGCAAAGTACAGTTCTTTTGTCTAAAAATGTTTTGTTGCTTGGAAACCTAACTGCAGTAAATGAAGATTTAGCAATAAAGAGGATGTGAGTTCTTATGCTCACAGTCAGCTTAGGTGCTCCTGGAAGCCCCTGTCTGTTAGAGATTTCTACTGCATTATAAAATTTCATAATTTTGTAATCCAAATCCTGATGCTTAAATTTCTCAGTGTGAGCACTGAGTATTTTTGAGACCACTTCCCTTCACCCAATATTGCCATGCAGCTGGAACTTCCATTTTTATTTTTGTGGTTATTTTTTTCTTGAGAGGGAGCTTCAGATGAGGGACTCTGATGCAGCCTGTTGTTCTATGGTGTTCTGGTTTCGTTCAGATGTTTGTTATGAGGCCAGGTTGGAGGAGGCCTTGAGTAACCTGTGCTAGTGGGAGGTGTCCCTGCCTATGGCAGGGGGTTGGAACTAGATGATCCTTGAGGTCTCCTTCCAACCTTACCATTCTATGATTTATTATATGTTACCTTAAGTATTACGGACATATTTACAAGGCAGGGCTACAAGGATGATGAAGGGACTGGAGCACTGCTTGATGAGGAAAGGCTGAGAGACCTGGGGCTGTTTAGTCTGGAGAAGAGAAGACTGATCTAATAAATGCATATAAATATCTGAAGGCTGGGTGTCAAGAAGGAAGGGAGCCTCTGCTCACTTGCACCCTGTGATAGGACAAGGGGCAGTGGATGTAAGCTATGGCACAGGAAGTTCCACCTCAACATGAGGAAGAACTTCTTTACTGTAAGGGTCACAGAGCACTGCAACAGGCTCCCCTGAGAGGCTGTGGAGTCTCCTTCTCTGAAGACTTTCAAGCCCTCTCTGGATGCATTCCTGTGCAACCTGTGCTAGATTGTATGGTTCTGCTCTGGCAGGGGGGGTTGGACCCAAAGATCTCCAGAGGTGCCTTCCAACCCCTAGCATCCTGTGACTCTTCTTCCTGCAGCATTCCATAACTATCTAAATGTTTAATGGCATTTCTTAACAGAAGAGAGCTTTTCAGTGTATTCACCAGTGTGAATTCATTTCTGTTGCTAGTGCATAGGGAAAACCACTTTCTTAAATGAGTTATTTTTCATGAGATGCAGAAGGTTGTTATATCCCCAGCATGTAAGGCCATGAGCTTGAGGTTTATTTTTTTTTCCCCCTACACTTCTTGTAAAACTAAAGCGTGAATATAGGAACAGGCAAAAGAGAAGGAAGAATGGAAAGGTTTTTATTGTTTCCCTTCTTTATAAAAAGCTGACCTAAGTAAAAGAGTGTCTTAAGTCTTCAGCTTAAAATTAATTAACCTTGAGGCTAAAATGGAGGTTAAAAGCTTAAAGTGACTAACTTGCAGAGCATTATTGGAACAGTAGGTAAGAAAGAGGTTGATCTCTGCTCTGTTATAGGATGTTTAATTACAGAGGAAATTCTGGTGTAACAACAAGAGCTATTCTTGCACTAACACAGCTGAAATTGCCAAGCATGCAACATTCTCAACTAAGGGATGTAATCTATCCATAGTGCTCACTAGGTGGTTGAAAGAGAGATGTGCTCCCTTTGGACTTAAAGGAGTAATAATTGTCAACTTTTCTTATTGTTAAGGCTCTAAATGTCTTTTTGGAAGACTTGAGTTACCCTCTGTGGTAGTGTTTACACAGTTAATGTGTTTATAGCCAAGAAATATTTTCTGGTGGCCAGACATTTTCAAAAGTACATGGTAAAACACAAACAGTGGCAGTGAGGTAAATTCCCCATGGCATTTCATACTTTACACACAAGAACAATTTATAATCCTGTTCACTATCTTTGTTAATGATCTGGACCAGGGGATTGAGTCTAGCATCACTAAGTTTACAGATGACACCAAGTTAGGAGCAGGTGTTGATCTGTTGAAAGGCAGGAGGGCTCTGCAGAGGGACCTGGGCAGGCTGGATGGGTGGGCAGAGGCCAATGGGATGAGANTGTGCCAGGGGAGGTCTAGGCTGGATATTAGGAGGAAGTTGTTGCCAGAGAGAGTGATTGGCATTGGAATGGGCTGCCCAGGGAGGTGGTGGAGTCACTGTCCCTGGAGGTGTTTAAGCAAAGCCTGGATGGGGCACTTAGTGCCATGGTCTGGTTGCTTGGCTAGGGCTGGGTGCTAGGTTGGGCTGGGTGAGCTTGGAGGTCTCTTTCAGCCTGCTTGATTCAATGATTCATTTGGTATAATGTTATTTAAAACACTTTGTCATGGTAAGGCTGCATCTGGAGTACTGTGTCCAATTCTGGGCTCCGCAATTCCAGAAGGACCTCAAGTAACTGCTTGAAAGAGTCCAGCAGAGAGTCACAAAGATACTGAAAGGAGTGGAACATCACCTTGCTGAGGACAGGCTGAAGGAACCCTTGAGTTTGGAGCAGAGGAGCCTGAGGGCTGCCCTTACTCATGTTGATAAATGTGCAGGGCAGTGTTGGGAGGACAGAGCCAGGCTCTGCTCAGTGATGTCCAATGGTAGGACCAGGGGCAGTGGGTGCAGGCTGGTGCAGAGGAGGTTCCAGATGTACATAAGCAACAGCTTTTTCACTCTGAGGGTGGCAGAGCCCTGAAGCAGGTTGCCCGGAGAGGTTGTGGAGTCTCCTCCTCCTGGAGACATTCAAAACCTGCCTGGATGTGTTCCTGTGTGGCCTGGCCTAGGTGACCCTGCTCTGGCAGGGGGGTTAAACTGGATGATCTTCTGAGATCCCTTACAACACCTAACATTCTGTGACTGATTTAAATCCTAATGTGGGCTGTGCAAGTACAATGAGTGTATGACAAAGTTTTCATTGATAACATTTAATGAAGTTGACTTGCATCATCAGTTTGACACAGTGAGCAGTTTTAAATGAAATTATTATTGGGAGATTTTAGGTTAGCATAATTGTATTCTGAGATTCACATTTTGGCTACTTGAAGGAGCAAGAGGAAATCTTGGCTATCATTACTCTTTTGGATACAGATGCACAATAGTATCAACGGTGCCCTTAAATCAAGATGAAACTTTGTGTAGTCTAGCAGCTTTATTGTTCACACAGTGTTAATACCTATCATTATGGAAATTAAGAACAATTCTGTTGGCAGTAGGACAGATTACTTATGTGCAATGCAAAGTACAGATCAGTGTGCCACTAAATCAGTAAGCTCAGTTACCTTAATTTAAGTCCTGTTAGCTGTGTTGACTGTGCAGCTGAGACAACTGTTTTTGTGCCTGGTGTTTTCAAGAACAGTTCACTTAAACCTCAAATTCAGTTCCAGTCTTAAAGAGAACTGATTGCTCCAGTAATTTGTAGAACATGACAAGAGGCAATGCAACTACAATGTTTGTCTGTGAAACAGAAGCAACTTGTGGAGTGCTTAGGACAGAAATATCTCTCAAGTGCTCCATATGCAACATAGAATCATGGAATGGCTTAGGTTGAAAGGGACCTCAGAGATCATCTACTCCAACCTCCCTGCCAAGGGCATGGATGTCTCTCAACTAGACTCAAGGCCTCATCCAACCTAGCCTGGAAGACCCCCAGGGAGGAGTCATCCACAACCTTCTTGGGCAGTCTATTCCAGAGTCTGGAAGATTCCAGAGACTGGATCTTAGGAAGAAGTTCTTTAGTATGAGTACTGAAGAACTTCTTCCTAAGATCCAGTCTAAACCTACTCTCCCTCAGCTTCAAACCATCCCCTCTTGTCATATCATTAGACACCCTTAAAAGTTCCTCTTCAACCTTCCGATAGGATCCCTTCAGGTATTAGAAGGCAGCTCTGAGTTCCCATCATCAACTGAAATCAGCCAATTTTTCAGTACCTCACTAGAGTTCTTCAAGCTTCTTTACCTAAGAGGAGCAGGGCAGGCTCCTCAAGTCCCACTGCAGATTTTCACATCATGTTACTTTCACCAGAGTGTTTTGCTTTGCATACCTTTTTCTAAATAGTTTGTATTCCTTTTTTTAACCTAAATATTGTTAGTGTGAATTCAGAGACAGTCACCCAATACAGCAGTCATACACTCAGTTTTATGATGCAGTGGAAAACTGTCTGCAGGATTGTGGCAGGAGTGCTGGTGGTTAATAACAGCTAATACAGCAATTACATTTATTGTCTTGGAACAGACAATAAATGCAGTAACTGCTGATCTTTCTGTGTGAGTGTTGTAGGTAGTTCCTTTGTATGCTTGATGATTAGCATATATTAGTATATTTGTTAGGTGAGTGAATTATTGAGCTCATAAGCTACTTCTGCAATGTATTTTTCAGAGTAAGCAGACAGGACTGTTTGTTGTAGATTGCAGCTTTAAAAACTAAAGACAAGATCAGAAGGTAAATCTATACAGTTCTTATTAGGTTATGTTTACAGAGGAAGATGTGAAATTCTACCTCGCAGAACTGGCCCTTGCTTTGGATCACCTTCACAGCTTGGGAATTGTATACAGGGACCTGAAGCCAGAAAAGTAAAGTAAAATGTATTTTACCACTATTCCCATGTATTTTGTTTGTTACTTTTGCATTTGCCACTAGAATGATATAAAATAATTCACAAGTATTTTTGTTAAGACTGTAGAAGTATAAAATGTAAAAAATAGATATCTGTGATTTTAAATGAAATAACATTAGCTTCTTAATAGTTTGGAATCAAAGTTGTTGCCTTTTATGTATTAAATGTTATATGTAAACATTCCTCTTTATGTGTATTGGTGAATGTGAATTTTAATTTTCAGCATTTTGCTTGATGAAGCAGGACATATCAAGTTAACAGGTAGGTAACACTTACTAGTATAGCACTTTCTGAACTTACTACTGTGTTAACTTCTAGTTTTAAGCCTAAGATACACACATAGTGACAGCTGAAGTATCTGTCAGTATTTGGCTGCTTAAACTTTTTATTGAACAGACTTTTAAAATAAATGCTTCCCTGTATTACAATTCTTTATCTAGCACTAAAGACTTTTATTGCAGTATTCTAGATAATCACAGGCTCTATCTGCTATGTTACTGCATCCTAATGCCAAGCAGGTTCCTCTGAAGTTAGTTTTCATGTTGACTGATCCTTATTAGATCAAGTTGCAGTGTTAGCAGATCCTAATTGCTGTGGTTGAAAATACAAAACCAGACATGGAATGTGTGGGTTTTTTAACAGGAACTTCAGTTCAGGTGGGGGTATGGTAGTCCCTAAAATTATCTGCTCTTGAGGTGAGAAAGTGAGCCATGTCAAGATGTAGTGTGAAATGCCTTTTAGCTGAGGATCCAAGAGGTTACAGACCCAGGCTAAAATTGCTGACTGAGATTTAAAGGGAGCAGAGGTGCTTTTGGGTTTAAAAAAATTAGTGTACAGTAAAGACTTCTGAAGTAGTCATTTTGAGGTTTTGCATTATCAACTTCAAATGCATATAAAATTGTGGGGAAAATGTTCTATAAGGCCAATTAAAATTCCACATATTCTAGGTATTTGGAAAGCAAATCACTGACTTGCTGAAAGCTTTAATTACAGCTAAGGTGATGGGTTTGTATTATAAATTTCACTATGCTCTTGGAGTCTAACAGCAATACCTATAAATCAAAGGGAAAATGAAGTTTTAAACTCTCAGACTTGATGGAATAATGATAGAAATCATTCTTAGAAAATAAATCACTTAAATTCTATGTATTTAAATCCAACCCTAAAATTCTTTTAGAATTGAAGGGGTAGTAATTGAAGGGATTGTTGACTAATAATTTCCCTATTGAAAGCCTTGTCTTGAGAGTTGAGCTTGTACCAAGACTGGTTCCAACTAGGGAAAAAATGAGCAGATGCATTATAACTCTTCTTGACTGAACTTGAGTTAGGTTACAGAACCCCATTGTCTTATGTAACAATAATATTTTTAGTCTGGCTTTATTTATTCATCACTGTAACACCACATCATGCAGGCTCCATTCTCTTTGAAACTCTCTTTTTACTTCTGTCAATTTGTTGTGAGTAAAGCTGGCAATAAACAGAGACAAGGAGAAGTTTTAAGGCTCTAAATGTGCAGTATTTCAAATATTGAGTAGTAATATTGAGAGCTAATAATCAGTTTTAATGTGACTTCTATAATGGTTTTGATGGTATGGGGTAAATCTCCAGATACCTGCAGTTCCTTGTTCCACCAAGAGCTAGGATAGTGACTTAATATTCCTGAAAGCAAGCAAGCAAAAAAGCCTATCAAGACTTTGATTTTGAAATACCATGTGCAGTATTGTATTGTTCTGAAGTTCTTTACTGGCTATATTCTTGTAATGCTGTTGTTGTAGACTTTGGACTCAGCAAAGAATCAGTAGATCAAGAGAAGAAGGCCTATTCTTTCTGTGGTACTGTAGAGTACATGGCACCTGAAGTAGTAAACAGGCGAGGGCACAACCAGAGTGCTGACTGGTGGTCCTTTGGTGTTCTCATGGTACTGTATGCTTCCTTGCTTACCTTGCTTAAGGTCACAAATACTCTGCATATGTCTAAGTGAATGTGAAATGTGTGGTTAGTCAGATCTAACAATAAGGAATGCTTGGGTGGAGGGGAGAGAGAATTCAGTAACTTAATTGCTGCTGAATTAGCAATTCTTTAGAATAAAATGTATTTTCTTATCTGCTTAGCTGTGTGAGAAGAGACAACAATCCTGTGTAGTCCTTTAGTGCTTTAGAATAGTTGCAGTCAGTGTGAAAGCTTTCTGTTCTGCATGTTATTTGATAGTTAAAGCCCTCTGAAGACTTGTTTTGATGGACTATTAATTGCATTTCTGTAAGAGAAAGCCTGTTGAATGGATGCTGGAGTGGTGAAATAGGGCCACACAGGCCTTTGCTCTGATGTGTTAGAGCATCAGGCTGAAATATGCATATTGACATTAGAAGCACTATTTTCAGAGTGTGACAACATCTAAAACTTGCTTATGATATGGATTTTATTACTTTAAAGTAGCTTATGGATGTAAAACAGTCCTGCACCAGTCGCCACTGTTATTACTGTGTAAACTGCCAACGGAAGCAGAATGTTAGCTTGCAGAATGTTTTTCACTAATCTTTTGAAAGCTGAAGCCACTGTGCCTAGTGTAGTGATAGAGAGGAGTATAGAACTTAACACCGAGCATCTGGGGGGAGAAGTGTTGATTTAGATTAACATTTGTTCTTTTCAGTTTGAAATGCTTACTGGTACACTACCATTTCAAGGTAAAGATCGAAATGAAACTATGAATATGATCCTGAAGTAAGTATGGCTTCTTACTTTCTGGAAAGTCAGAGAATGTCATTTTAACTGTGTTTTAACCTTCTTGTAACTCCTTGTGCATGAAGAGCATTAAGCTAGGACAGGACAAAAAAGCCAAGCCCCTTCCAGCAGGGTTATGATCACCCTGTTATTAAGTATCTGCAGAAATTTAAATGCTAGAGATGAACTTGTAGGTGTATAATAAAGATAAAACCAGTACAGTAAATGAGAGCAGCATTATTTACCACTTGTGGTTATGCTCTGCTACTGTTCCAGCATACCTTATTTTGTAAGCAGCAGTTCATCAGGTGTTGCTTTGTGTACAGGTAGTATGTGTAGAGTGCACTGATGTGCTCACACTTGTAATACGAAGTAACCTCAGTTACAACAGAAGCTGCCTAACGAGACAAACTGGGCAAACTGGTGATTAGTAAGTGGAGCTGTTGGGCAAATATGTTCCCATCTTTGTGTGTGCTTAGCTAACAAAGAGGTTTCCTTTAGACCACACGCAGAGCCTCAGGCCTTTTGAGGGGGTGATAGGGAAGGGGATGAGTTTGAACTTAACTACAGTTGTTAGTGATACTCCCTGTGAAAGCAGATGGGTCAGACCACTGCCCTCTCTTGGACCTCTAAGTGATGCAGCAGTTCTGCAGAAGAATTTCTTGCCTTAGTGTAATTCTTTTAATAAACCAGCTTAATAAAGACAGTAAAGTTTTGTCTGATGGCTTTAATGAGCTGCTTCTTGAGGCTCTTGCTTCAAGAGGAGGAATATTGGCAATCACTTCAGGGGCAAGTAATCTGGGGCTTGGCAAGTCTCTTCTGGCACTGATTCTGGTAGATTTTGGTACTGAGTTCCTGGTGACATGAAGATACCTTGGAAAACACTTAGTATTCCTGAGATAACTACTTTAGTATAAAGCTAATTTTGGGGGGAACTGGGGGCTTGAGTGGGGTTTGGGGTTTTTGGTCTGCTGTATTGTCTGTTTGGGGGGTTTGTTTTTGTTGTTTTGTTTTTAAAACTACTCATGTAATAGAAAACTTTAAAGCTGCTGAGTTAAATGTGTACTTAAGGCTTGATACATCAAACTGAGCAGTAAAATCTGTGTAGACAATTTTTAGTAAGACACATCTTTTCTACTTGCTTGTTCTGTTTTCCTTCAGAGCAAAACTTGGAATGCCTCAGTTCCTCAGCCCTGAAGCACAAAGTCTCCTGAGGATGTTGTTTAAAAGGAACCCATCAAATAGATTAGGTTGGTTCATTTGTTTGAATCTTTAATATAGAAGTAGTTGGGTCGAGTTGTTACTTCAAGTGGTTGCTAGACACTCTCAGGCTCTGGGTTGTCAGTAAGGTTTGGGTTTAGATACTGTTTCTTGTTAGCTTGGATCACTACTTCATGGGTTTGGCTAATGTCTGATTACTTTCATGGACTCTTGGCAGTAAGCTAAAGCTTTCACAGTAACAGAGCAAAGAGTACTGAGTTGGTATTTATGGGCTTTTTGTGCATTTGCCTTCCTGATAACTTGTACTTGAGTAGTTTACATCCTCAGAATGTTTCTATATTTGCAGTTCACTCAACCATCTCCTATGCAAATCTTGTAGAAATAAATTGATTTTTAGTGCAATCTTCTTCAAAGAGCTTGCCCAGCACATGTCTTAATACAGTGTTTGCTTTGTTCAGGAGCTGGTTCAGATGGAGTTGAAGAAATCAAGAGACATCCTTTCTTTTCTACTGTTGACTGGAATGTAAGTACAAAACAATCAGAATGATAAAGCTAGCTTTATTTTTTTTGTTGCAGCGTAAATATTTGCATCTGAATAGGGCACAGCAAACACTGCAGTACTGCTGACTTACATTCTGGCTCCTACCATAAACTTATTTGGCATCTGGAGCTGTATTATTTATGGTATAGAGAGTATTAATTGTTAATTTACTTTTTAAATAATGAAGAGCTTCAACATTTTAAAGCCTAAATTACTTGTTAGAACATTTGTGGTTGGAAGATGATGCTGGTGTTCCCTGCATGCAGGAGTCCTCCTTTTCAGTAAATACCCAGCTCCTGCTTCCACACAGAGCACACAAACTCACTGTGACTATAATTCTCTTGGACTTCTTTCTAGTTAGCCCCAGCACATTTCTGTTTTATCAGTCATATTCCATTCACAGCTCAAGTATTGACTCTGGTGCTCAGAGATGATCAGAAGTCTCTACAGGCTCATGCTTGCTTGCTTAAATTTTTAACAAACACCTTGATACTTTTTCTCTGTGGTTCTCTAATCTCTGAGATGTGTTTCTCAAACCCATGATGCTCTATATCAAATAAATCCACTCTGAAATCACTCCTTTGCTGTAATGCCTGCAAAAGGGTAGACAAAACAATTAAGATGTTGCTGTGCTGACAGGACTGCCCGCAGGGCTGGACAGTACTAGTCTTTTAAAGCTTGTTATTCTTCCCCTTCTTTATCTCTTGCATTTACTTCTGAGAAAGTGTTTTTTCTAGCTGTATGTATTCAGCATCTACTGTAGACTCCTGATTTAGCAAGCAGAGTTTTCAATAACAGAAAAACCTCAGTGTTTTGAGTACACTTTGTCAGAGAAGGCTGCGTTGTTATGGCTTGCTTATCTACTTCAAGGGACTGATGTTGAAAGAAATAGCAGCAAAGAAGTTAGAACTGGACAGGGGAGGTTGTTACTCCCCTGTACTCACCACTGGTCAGGCCACACCTTGAGTACTGTGTCCAGTTCTGGGCCACTCAATTCAAGAGAGATGTTGAGATACTGGAAGGTGTCCAGAGAAGGGCACCAAGGCTGGTGAGGGGCCTGGAGCACAGCCCTGTGAGGAGAGGCTNTCAATATTAGAATGTTTTATATTTCTTTCATTGTGTTGATGACCACTTGTATTTTATCTTTCTTTGAGATGAGCACAAGTCCTTTTTCCTTGGTTGGTTGCTTTTGGGTTTTTTAACTTTTAAACATATTTCCTGTCCTTGTGCAGGAAGATCAAGTTAAATAAACTTGCAAAACTAGGTCTGAAAAGATGAGAGAAATGCCAAGAAAATGTTTTCCAACCTTTGCATCTTTAGGATTTGACATCATTTGACACTAATTTTTCTCTTTGTTCAGTCTAAAAGGGAATTATCGCTGATGTGAGGTCACTTGGGCAATGTGTTTTTTCTAAAGCAAGTTGAGTAAGGAGGAGCTGTTGTTCTGCTTTCCCTTCCTTCCCACTGACTTATTGTAGTAGGTGAGGAAAAGCCTGGAATACAGCTTTGGGAAGTGGCAGTTCCTTGCCAAGAGGGACACGCCTGTCACTTGTGAGAGGCCTTTGTCTGGGACCCAGAGGAGATAGGTGCAAGACTGCATTTCATAGCCTCCGTCTGCAGTGAGTTTGTCAGAGCTCTGACCAAACAGTCAGCCAGGTCTGGAGTGCTGCAAGGTAAAATGTGCTGTGGCTGTTCCATCCTCTTCTGAGTAAGCCAGAGATGAACTAAGTGGTAAGGAGCAGCCTGCTGTTGTAGTATTAGTAGTTCACATCTGGTGGATGAGGCAGATTCAGAAGAAGAAAAAAGAGCTGTGTGGTATCTGACTTGTTCAGTAATGTTTTCCATAGCATCTTGAATAAAAGGTACATGAAAACAGGTCAGGTTTTAAGCATATATTTGTGGGTTTCTACCTCCTAGATTATTCACTCTTCCAGAAAACTTTTAATACAGCAACATTTGAGTTGCTTTCAGCTTGGCAAAATTGCAGCAGCCACAGAAGCTTCTATAACTATTAACTTAATTACTTTGTCCTTATATTTCAGAAACTGTTCAGAAGAGAAATTCAACCTCCATTTAAACCAGCTTCTGGAAAGCCAGAAGATACCTTTTGTTTTGATCCAGAATTCACAGCAAAAACACCAAAAGGTAACTCTGCATAGTTAGAATTGTGGGGTAAGAGGGGTCAGATTAATGTTACAAGAAGCTTACTAAGAGTATAAGCAGTGAGTAGATTAAAATGAAGAGGTCCAACAAAGTTCCAGTACTTTGAAGGAGTAATGTTCTCTTTAACAAGTTCCTAGTCTTTGAAATAGTCTGCTAAACTTTGATTCACCAAAAAAATAAGGGGGGAAAAAAGGGAATATTAACAGCTGCATTATGGTGTCTAGTTACAGTTTGAAGTCAGACATGCAGTGTTTTTAGAGAAGCATTTCATACTAACAGTAAACTGAATTTGCTTGCAGCTGTGATTATTTTTTCTGATTTTTTAGTGTCAGTATTCCACTGGAAATAATTTTAATTGTTAAGAGGCTCAAAGTTAGCATGATAATTTTTCATGGACCCATTTCCCTTGCTACCCATGCTGGATTTGACTTTGAACACAGTGACTTAAGGGTCGAGTGAGGAAAATGCAGAGTGGACTGAAGCTCTGTACTGCTAGGTCAGTTGTAAATATCTGAAACAGTTTCAGAGAAGCTTATAAAATTTAGCTTTAAAATATCTCTTAGGTTATTGCACTACAAAACTTTTTAAGTAACTGAACTTGTAAACAAAGACAGTAAAGTACAAACACTTCTTAGTGTAATTAAAATTTCACTTCAGGTTTTCTTTGAATTTTTCTCTTTGCTGCTGCATCCAGCTTTTAAAACAATGTCCTGTTTGCTTGGAGAATGTCTGTGGTTCTGATGGGCTGTGTAGGATTATCAAGCTGTGCTTACTGTGAGATTTCAAATTGAATCAGAGGTGCACATAATGTAATCTGAGGAAAGACTGGCTCTGATTATCCATAGTGTTGCTAATTGAATGTTCCTGGGTTTGCCTCACTTCTGCCTTGCCAGCAGCACACATACCACTGAAGCAGTCAGATCTGTGAGCACTTTTCTCTGTGATGCAGCCCTTGAGCATAAGATCAATCTGGCTTTTGTGTGCTCACTAGTGCTATGCTTCAATAAACTTCTTCCTAAGAGCATGTGTTCGTACATTAGTTCCTGAAGTGTTTTGCACTGTTAGATAAAACCCAGAATACTTTCTCTGTGAAGTGTTATTGCAGTCAGGGAGATGTATAGATAAAGAGAACACTAAGTTGGAAGGGACCTCAAGGCCCCTTTACTATGCTCTCATCAGACCCCTTCTGGAGTACTATGGGCAGGTCTGGAGCCCCCAGCACAGGAAGGACATGGAGCTGTTTGAGCAGGTCCAGAGAACACAAAGATGCTAAAAGGGCTGCAGCAGCTCTGCTCTGAGGACAGGCTGAGAGAGTTGGGGCTCTGCAGCCTGGAGAAGAGAAGGCTTCAGAGGGACCTTAGAGTAGCTTTCCAGTATCTGAAGGGGGCTAGAGGAAGGCTGGGGAGGGACTATTGACAAGGTCTTGCAATGACAGGACAAGGGGCAATGGGTTTGAACTGGCAGAGGAGAGATTGAAAGTGGATGTTAGGAGGAAGTTGTTTGCAGTGAGGATGGTGAGACACTGGCACAGGTTGCCCAGGGAGGTTGTGGAGTACAGAATCACAGAATGTGATCTTTGATCATGTTCAGTGCTTCTGTGCTCTACACCCTCCCTGGAGGTGTTCAAGGCCAGGTTGAACAAGGCCCTGAGTGACCTGTACTAGCGGGAGGTGTCCCTGCCTATGGCAGGGGGGTGGAACTAGATGATCCGTGAGGTCCCTTCCAATCTTACCATTCTATGATCATCCTTTCAGGATAAGAATATAGTGTAAATGAGATAACCCCAGCACCCTGTCAAGCTGGGCCTTGAAACCGACTAGAAGCCTTATTCACTATCTAATGTTGCCATTGTTTGCTTCCCATCCCTCAAAATATCTCTTCAAACCCATCTCTCCTAAATGATTAAAAAAATAGCCTACTGGGACTTAGCCATGCTGACCAAATGTGTATGCCTCTAGATTCTCCAGGAGTCCCACCTAGTGCAAATGCACATCAGCTCTTCAAAGGATTTAGTTTTGTTGCAACTACTACTGTAGAAGATCATAAAGTATCACCACTCACCAATATCCTGCCAATAGTACAGGTAACATTCTTCTATGTGGGAAACCTTTGTGACATGCCAAAGATTGACCAATATTTAATGGTTGTGGTCTGTACTTCTTCAGCTGGGGAGGCTGTTTTAAAATGGGCAGTGTTAAAATGCTTCCATGGGGTGGTTTTTCTAAATTTTAAAAAGCCAAGTTGCTGCTTTCCTGGAGGTGGAATTGAAAAGAGAAAAGGATGAGCAAGTTGGAAACAGTAATATGACAGAAAGTGTCTTGTTGCTTTAGGTGACAGCTTGTCTGTGTTTGTGTGTCTTGTTTTTGTGGTTTTTTTTAAAGCAACTTCATGGCAACAGTGCACAGTTTACTGATGGCTACGAGCTGAAGGAAGATATTGGGGTTGGTTCCTACTCTGTTTGCAAGAGATGTATACATACAGCTACAAACATGGAGTTTGCTGTAAAGGTACTTGGAAGAAATTTCACTGACAGTCTTGAAATTGTTGTGTGGTCAATTTCTAAACTTTAAATGCATGTTTGTGGTTTGGTTTTTTTTTTCCTAGTTTGTGTAGCTGTTCATATGTTGTGAGAAATTAAAAGTTGTTTTCTTCCTTTAAGTCCTCTGTTGGTTTCTATATTCTGTTTAATGTCTTTATCAATGATCTGGATGAGAGGATACAAGAAAGCTGGGGAGGGACTTTTAAGGCTATCAGGTAGTGATAGGACTGGAGGAAATGGAACAAAGCTAGAAATGGGGAGATTCAGACTGAATGTTAGGAAGAAGTTGTTCAGCATGAGGATGGTGAGAGCCTGGAAGGGGTTGCCCAGGGAGGTGGTGGAAGCTCCATCCCTGGAGGTGTTTAAAGCCAGGCTGGATGAGGCTGTGGACAGCCTCATCTAGTGTGAGGTGTCCCTGCCCATGGCAGGAGGGTTGGAACTGGATGATCCCTGTGGTCCCTTCCAACCCTGACTGATTCTATGATTTAGTGCACCCTCAGTAAGTTTGCAGATAATGCTAAGTTGGGGGTGTTGATCTCCTTGAGGGTAGGGAGGCTCTACAGAGGGACCTAGACAGGGTGGATCAATGGGCTGAGGCCAGTTGTATGAGATCCAACAAGGCCAATTGCTGGGTTCTGCACTTGGGTGACAACTGTCCCATAAATGCTAAAGGCTTGGGGCAGAGTGGCTGGAAAGCTGCCCATCAGAAAGAGACTTGGGGGTATTGATCAGCAGCTGGGTCCAAGCCAGCATGTCCCCAGGTGGCCAAGAAGGCAAGTAGCATCCTGGTCTGTATTTGTAGTAGTGTGACCAACAGGACCAGGGCAGTGCCCCTATATGTGGCACTGATGAGGCCACAGCTTGAGTATTGGGTTCAGTTTTGGGTCTCTCACTACAGGAAAGACAGAGGGGCTGGAGAATGTCTAGAGAAGAGCAGGAAGCAGATTAAGGGTCTGGAGAACAGGTTTTATGAAGGGAGGCTCTCCACAATTACCTGAAAGGAGGTTGTAGCACGGTGGGCATTGGTCTCTCTATTAACAAATGCTACAATGGGAGGAAAGGGCCTCGAGTTACACAAGGGGAGGTTTAGATTGGAAATTAAAAGAAACTTCTTCACTGAAAGGGTTCTCAAAACACTGGAATAGGCTCCTCAGTGCTGCTTCAGACAGGGCATTGCCTTCCCTTGTCCATTGGAGCAAAACAGACTGCAGTAATGATATGGTTTTAACTGGTAGCAAAGAGAGAGCAAGAAATGAATAAACAGTGGGATGTGAAGCTGGGAGATGAATTAGTCATGACTAGTAAGAAGCAATGAACTCTAAAAATGTTTTTATTCTGTTGTTGAAGTCAGAAAATAAATACCAAAAAAGCTTCTTTATTAAGTGGACTTTGTTTAGCCAAATTGTTTTTCCTGTTGCTGTATTTTGCAGATAATTGATAAAAGCAAGAGGGATCCCTCTGAGGAAATTGAGATTCTCATGCGTTATGGACAACATCCAAATATTATCACTTTAAAGGATGTATGTACCTCTTGCTCTGCTACCTCTTATTGCACAGTAGTCAATAAATAAATATAGAAGCAAGGACTTAATTGGTATTTATCAGATTTTCTTTTGCATAGTAAAAACTATTAGGAGAGCAGTACATTGAGTTAATATCAGGACAGTGTCTTATTTTGAAATACTTCATTTCTCTAAATGCTTTTTAGTGAACTTGAAGTGAGAAATGATGTCAAGTTAAAATATAACTTCTTTTCACTTATTTCAAACGAGTGACTAATGTGTTAGTAATCTGAATCTCAAAAAAGCACTTGTCTGTTGGCCTGCATATGCAGAGTGCCAGCAGTTTAGAGTTCTCTGTGGAGAGGAAAAGGAATAGGGAGTGGTGCTCTACTCTTCTCTTACAACCGAAGTTCCTAGACTGAAAAATTTCATTCCAAGTCATGAATTACAATCCATTACCTCAGCATGTCTCAGAATGACACAAAAGCTGTCTTATACTGCTTTAAGGCTCTGAATTGCAGAATAAATTCTCCAGTAGCTGCTGTTTGTGCTTTGTGCATGAACAGGTGAACAGTCCCGTCTGTAATTTTGCTCTTACCAGGATGTATAATTACAACCAATTTTTTTTTATGTCTGTGTGTATTTATATGCATTTGTACTGGTTAAACTTCTTGTCAGGTGTATGATGATGGTAGATTCATCTACCTTGTCACTGAGCTGATGAAAGGAGGGGAGCTGCTCGATCGAATTCTCAGGCAGAAGTTCTTCTCGGAGCGAGAGGCCAGTGCTGTGCTCTACACCATAACTAAGACTGTGGACTACCTGCACTGCCAAGGAGTGAGTCCTTTCTTCCATGCCATGGCTGCTTGGCATTAACAAATGCCTTGGGTTAGGTGCTTTGCTTGGCTTGGTTTTGTGGCAGAAGGGAGGAAGATTTCAGGGTGTTTAAGGAGAAAGATGAAGGATATAAGCAACCCATCCTGTTGTTTTGGCAAGCACTGTTGACTCTGCTTCTGCAGTTCATGGAACAGCAGGTATTTGTTCCCTTAACCATTTGCTAACAAGCTTATCTTAGTTTCAACTGCATTAAGAAGAGTGTGGCCAGCAGGTCAAGAGAGGGGATTCTTTCTCTACTCTGCTCCTGTGAGATCCCCGCCTTGAATACTGCATCCAGTTCTGGTGTGCCCACCATAAGGACACAGCTGTCAGAGTCTGGAGGAGGCCACAAAGATCCAAGGGCTTCAGGATATGTTATGAGGACAGGCTGAGGGAGTTTGGGTTGTTCAGCCTAGAGAAGACTCCAGAGGGACCTTAAAGCTGCCATCCAAATCATCAAGCAGTCCTACTGGAGGACTGGAGAGGGACCTTTCAAAAGGGTATCTAGCAATAGGGCAGGGGGGAATGGTTTGAAGCTGAGGGAGAATAGGTTTACGCTGGATCTTAGGAAGAAGCTCTTCAGTACGAGGGCGGCGAGACACATTAAAGTGCAAATGACATACAGACAACTTCTAACAGATTTTAACTTTCCTCTTTTCAAAGGTAGTGCATCGAGACCTTAAACCTAGTAATATTTTATATACAGATGATTCAAATAATGCTGATTCCATAAGGATTTGTGATTTTGGATTCGCAAAACAACTTAGAGGAGAAAATGGACTACTTCTGACTCCGTGCTACACTGCAAACTTTGTGGCACCAGAGGTATCTTAAGCTGCTGGTTTGGATGCATTAAGTACTTAAACTTTCTAGCAGTGCTTTAAAAAAAAAGGCAAACAGAAAAACTCTGCTAGATTTCCTTAAGTATACCTACTTTATAAACACTGTTGCATATGTTTATGATAAACTTGCTTTAAAAATAGCAGAATCCATCCTCAAAAATAAGATGTAAGCCAGTTGAGAATCTTAGAGATGCTGCTCTGGGAACAAGAAAAGTTGTTGGTAGTAACCTGTATATTAAAAAATAATCACACCTCTGAAATTGTCCTGGGATTGACTTACTCCTCCTTAGGCTGTGTAGTGCTTTGGGGTGCTTTTTAGAATATGAAAAGTCATTAACACACTTTGTTTTGTAGGTTCTCATGAGACAGGGATATGATGCTGCTTGTGACATATGGAGCTTGGGTGTTCTTCTTTACACAATGCTGGCAGGGTGAGAAACATTTCTTAGCTTTTTTTGTTTACCTAAAATCCCAGCACGCTGCAGGAATCTATGCTGCCATTAAAATGGCAAGATACCACCTCAGTGTGGGAATGCAGAATGGCAAAGGCACCAAAGTGCAACAAGAAGCTGTAAGTAAATGCATGCATAAACTAGACTTATCTTACAGATAGGTTCAAGGCTTCTCCCACAGCACATGACTGAGGGATGCCAAAGACACTCTCCAGGTTCCAGGAGATAATTTATTCCTGGAAGTATATGGTTTTCTTCTTTCTCCTCCTGCTTCTTGTTCTTCTCACCCTAGCAGCTTTGTAGTCCACCTTCTTGTATGTCCTTCTACAGACCTGACTCCCAGCCCTTCTGTAGAACACACTGGCTTGTAACCCCTTAAGTCTTTTAAACCTCCAAACTTCTGTTAGGCACTGTGAGATGGCCAAATGACAAAAGGTTTTCTGACTTTTGCTCTAACAAAAACAGCAGGGTTTTTTTTTTCTAATGGATAAGTGCTATGTAATGGAAAGTGTTCTTGATAAAATGTAGAGTAGCTAATGCAAAATTACCACCACTACCACAGTTCTGTCATCAAGTACCTGTATAATTTAAGTGCAGATATGCAGATACTGGGTTGTATGTTATACAAGCACACTTGAGAGTGATTGTCTGAACAGAAGGTATGGCAGGGCAGAAGTATGGGGGAGGAATGGTACAACATCAGTTCCTGCTTTTCCATTTTGTGCCTTTTCAGCTCATCAACTGAAAGACTTGAACTAACTGGCTGGGATAGTTCCTGAACCTCTGTTGATGATGCTGGTTGATCTTTCTCTATGCAAAGCTTTCAAAGTACTAAGATAGACTACATGAAGCTTAATTATTGTTGGCAAGGTTATTTGAAATCTAAAGGGTGTTGTAAACCTCCAAATACAAAGATCTTGTGGCTTAACCTTTCCAAACTCACCTAAATAACAAACTACCATGAAAATTGTCTTGAAGCGTTACCTAAATGATAGCTTTTTTTCAACCCATGCTTGTTCTCTAATGAAATGCACATGCCCTAAACATTGTGTTATTGCAGCTTTACTGGGCTGTTCTCTTAGGGTGCTGTTCCAGCTTTTGGATTCCTCTACATGCTCTGGTAATCTAGCAGAATTTGTTTGTCAGTCAGCTCTGTTTAATTTCAAAGTCTGCACTGATTAGAATACATTATTAAAGTAATAACTTAAGACATCATTTTAATCTGAATTTCTGATTTATTCTACTTGGTTAGCCACAATTATGAAGAAAATAATCTAATTTGGAAGGTGAAATGCTAATGTAAGAAGTATTTAATACTTGTGTTTGTCAGCAGTGGGATATCTACTCAGTAAAATCCTGTGGTTCATTGCAATTTCTTGCAGCTTCTTGCCTGTAACAAAGTGCTTTGGTTGTATTTTCTTTCTTTCAACAGCTATACTCCATTTGCCAATGGTCCTAATGATACTCCAGAGGAGATCCTGGTACGAATAGGCAGTGGAAAATTCTCTTTAAGTGGAGGCAACTGGGACACTGTTTCAGATGCAGCAAAGGTGTGAATGTGTTTTTGTTTGTTCTTACATGTTTGTAGAACTCAAATTAACATTTCCTGAACTTTATGAAATAGATTGGTCTAACACAGTGATTTTGCTGCTATTGCCTGTTAACTTTATTGCACGGAAGGGTGTCTAGTCCAACCTTCTGCTCAAACCAGGGCTAGCTGTGAGATCTGACCTGATAGCTCAGGGCTTTATTCAGTCTGATTTTGGAAATCTCTAAGGATGCAGACTGAGCAGCTTGTGTGGGCAGCCTTTTCCAGTGCTTGGCTGCTGTAGTGAGAAAAAAGCTTCTCAGTTTCAAGCTAGAACATCTTTTGTTTTGCTCTGTCCTCTATCTTCATTCTTTTGGGCCTGCTGACTTAGGATTGCCAGTACTCTTGGATGCTAGGTCATACTGGTAGCTCAGGTTCAGTTTGTTGTGATCGGACAAGAGGGAATGGATTGCAGCTTGAGGAGGGCAGATTTAGACTGCAGAGTATTAAGAAATTCCTTACAGTGAGGGTGGTGAGACACTGGTACAGATTGCTCAGGAATGTCATGGCTGCCCCCTCCCTGCAGGTGTTCAGGGCCAGGTTGGATGAGGCCTTGAGCAACCTGGACCAATGGAAGATGTCTCTGCCCATGGCAGGGGGGTTGGAACTGGATGATCTTTAAGGTCCCTTCCAACATAAACCATTCTATGAATCTCTCCTCAGCTGCTGTTTGTGTTCTCTGGGTTTGGTGTTTGGCCTGGTCTGTAGGTATCTTTCATGAAGTTTGGCACCCATGCTGAATCTTTCCCTGATCCTTTGGAGCTGCACTATTTGTTTGTTTCAGTAGGAGTGAATGAGAGCCCTTGTTGGCTGGTGCTGTCTTAGCACAAGTAATTCACTTCTATGTATCTGAGAATGCTTAACATTTTGTACCTAAAACAAAGGAACATTCTGTCAGCTTGCTCATATTTTTTTTTCTTTCAAGATATTCCTGTCTCTGTACTGTGCCCTTCCCACCCAGCTCTTCTTTTGACCAACAGTTTATTGCTAATGATTCTAAACAGGCAAAATCAAGTGTCCATTTCTACTTGCTTTATTTTTATATGGTTTCCTTAAAGGAAAAACTTCTTGGATAGTTTATTGCTATGTGTGTATTGAAATTGAATTGCAATATGTAGTCAGCAGACTCCAAATGTGTAGCACGAATGAGAGATGTTTGCAAATAGCTTTCTTCTATAAATTTTAATAGGCTTGCTAGTCTTTTAAAGATTATGTTAATAGTAAGCTGAAATATGAAACACAAGCAACAGTAGGTTTCTTTACAATAAAGGCTTGCTCTGTGAAACTGATTAAATAGTGCAACACATTGTTCTCAGACGTCTGCAGTGTCAAGGCACAGAATGATCCAATTTAGCTCCTGATTTTTGTGTGTGTGTTTGCATTGTGTTAATCCCTGCCACACAGGGTACTTTGCTTTCCAAGTCTCTGTAAGATGATTTTAACTGAAATGTGTGCTTTTTGTTCAGGACTTGTTATCACACATGCTTCATGTAGATCCACATCAGCGGTATACAGCAGAGCAAGTATTAAAACATTCGTGGATAGCCTGCAGGGACCAGCTGCCTCATTATCAACTAAACAGGCAAGATGCACCACATCTAGTAAAGGTAAGACAACCTGAAGGCTGGATGTTGCTTAAGCTGGTAGAGGCACAAGGAATTGGGTCACTTAAAGAGCTATAGGCAACACTTCTGGCTTTTTTTCTTCAGCAAAGAAATTTGTTTTCCCTCGTACATACATGTTTGAGTTGCATAAGGAAACAAATCATTGGTAAATGTTATTTTTTTCCAACCCATATTGAAAGCAAGAGATTTTTGAGTGTTTCCTTTTCAAAGATTAAGCTAGCTTTGGCCATATAGGAACCTGATGAAGTTATCAGGGATGGAGACTGGCACAAGTCTCCCAGAATTCCTGCTCAGGAAAGCTCTTGGAATTTGTTTCTGTGACTAGCTGATGTTGTGCTTTCCTAAAAAAGTAATAAACTACATTACAGTTTGTCCACCAATATTTTTATCTTTGTGCTGTATCTGTGTTTCTGACTCATAACCAAAATATTCTACTGTGTGCAGCTAGCTTTTAAATTGACTTGGTTAGTTTTGGAGTCAAACCCAAGATCTATGATAGCCAGTCTAAATTGTGTTGTTTTCATAAGTCAGGACCTGAATAGCCACTTAAAGGGGCTGCATTTGATAAATTGATGCTAGTATTGCTTGGTAGACACAGGGAAAGATTATTCCTCTGTCTAATGCATATAAAAGAAATAGACAAGAAAGAAGTACCAGTTATCCATGCTTAGAAACTTGAAGGATTCATCCAGAAATGGTGTGGAGCTTTTTTCAAAGCAAACTTCATTTGCTTTGGTGTGCATTGGTGAGGTATTGGATTCCAGAGGAAGTTGTGGAGGCTTCAACCCTGGATGTGTTTAAAGCCAGGTTGGATGGGACTTTGAGCAACCTGGTGTAGTAGTAGATGTCCCTGCCCATGGCAGGAGGATGGGGACTAGATGGTCTTTAAGGTCCTTTCCAACCCAACCCATTCTATGATTCTCTGACTTGCCTTAAGTCCTGTTTTAGAGCTATTAACAATTTAATATTAAATTGCTTTATTTTCAGGTAGTAATGACCTTTACAACCTTTTATGCATTTCTTTGTCCTCTAGGGAGCCATGGCTGCTACATATTCAGCACTGAATCACAAGACATTTCAACCAGTGTTAGAGCCTGTTGCAGCCTCAAGTTTAGCTCAGCGACGGAGCATGAAAAAGCTGACATCAACAGACTTGTAGATCCACTGGGACACCTTAGCAAACAGAAGCAAGGGGAAAATCCAATAAGTGGCTCTCTCTTGCCTGACCTGTGATCAAAAAGGCATCTATGGTTTCCTGCTACACTACTTGAATTCTGTAAAAGTCCTTTTTTAAAAAAGAGAAGAAAAAAAAAATCCACAGGTTCATGCTGTGTCATTTTACAGGCCGTATCTGTTCAATTGATTTAAGCATCAGGTACACCATAAGGAATTTCTCTACACTGTCCTTTAAGAGATCTGTTGCAAATATTCTTTCATGTTCTGTATAGTTTTACTGGCTTCATTCAAAAAAAAAAAAAACAAACCAAGATTTAGGGGACCGTTGCTGACGACCAAGTTGTACATAAAGTGTCAGTGTGAATTTTCTTTTTCATACTTTTTAGACCCTCTTGTGAAAGTCAAACCCTTAATTTTGTAATTGGGCACTTAATGAATTCAACTTAATTCATTTAACTTGCATATTACTATTCTGAAAAGCTGACTAATATATTGTGCCAGTGTTAAATGCATTAGTGTTCATTTGGGAGTCTGTGTTTGCATGGTGCCAGTAGCTGAGAAGGTGGTGAAAATACAAGTGAAAGAGATGTCTAAGACTCTGTGTTTTACCCATCAACTGAATCTGATCACTTGGGACTCCAAAAAACCTCTCCAAACTGGTTAACAAATGGCCTTTTGCAGGGAAATGAATATTTCTGGCTGCTACCAAAAGTGGTCTTGTGTCCTGCACTGAGCTGTGTGTATACACTGTCAGGATTAAGGTTCTCCATATCGGTGCCACTCGAGCAGCATTATGCAATCCAATCTTTTTTTATTTATATTGTCTATCCATCTATTATGTTACCATTTCCTTGGCAGGTATTTCCACTGAATATACCCAATATTAAGTTTGTTTGGCATATAAGACAAACTGACACTTTATTATAGCCAACTTGGCACCTGGATTTTTCCTTCCTATTTATTTGACTAGTAGAGGCCATCGCTTCGATCGGAATCTCTTGCTGCATGTACAAATGTTACAGAACATAAATGCAACATTCGGTTTGCCTAACTGTAGGAGTAGCTTGGGAAAATAAGACATGCAGAGTGCCCAGATCAGGGAATTCTGAGGAGGGAACTTCACAGGTATGGACAAGTGACTGACAAGAAGCTGTTGCCAGCACTTGCTCACCCTCTCTGTCTTGGTGTGAGAACTTTGGCTGTCCACAAATGCTGTGCTGGAGAGAAGTTAATTTCAGGGCCAGAATTATCTGGAGGTTTTCTCACCACAAACCAGTGACTGGGAACTAATGCATTTAGAGGTGATGTGCTTAAAAGTGTTTTCAGAAGCACTGCTGTGCAATTGTATTGTCACAGTAGGGTGAGCTGCAGATGATGATAATAAATCGTTAGTGACCAACAGTTAGACTGAAGTTACAGAATCCAAGTGACCAAAAGTCATGTGTAGTGCAGACTGATTTGCCAGCATTGAATTTCCTGTTCCAGACACTTTGTGCTAGCTGGTTACAAGACACCTGTCATGGCAGAACTCAGCATTTTGAGACAGAAGGAAAATCTTTCAGGAGAATTCTGGCCTAACCACCAAAAATAGTGGTAGTAACTCAGATCTGGCTTACACCTGTGAGATACTTGGTGGCATTGGAAGTACTGTTAGATAAGCTGCTTTCTTTTGTTGTGCTGGGGGAAGATGGAAATTATCTGGCCAAGTAGTTAGATATGAATTTATGTAGATTTGGGACTTAATGACTATAGCAAACATAGGTGTGCTATTTGTGTCATGCAGAACATACCCCATACTAAATTTCTTGAGTGTTTGGTAGATGTTGGAAGCTTTAGGGGCCATTTGTGCCTAGCTTTGAGGTGCCTATTTAAAATGTTTGAAAGCTTATCAAAGAACACAACTGCTTCCTGGAAAGCTTATTCTTTAGTGAAAAAATCTGCCCCTTATGCAGCTGATTCATCCTCCTTTTCATTACTGAAGGCCTTTGCCAGCAAGAATGCCTCTAAGCCTCTCATTTATGGTCTGTCAGCATCATTTTTTTTGTAGATTCACAAATGACTGCCAGAAGAATTTGAATTCATTCTAACAAAAGTAAAACTGAAGTCACAGAAATTAAACCCCCTTAGCCATGTTCAAGGTATGATGTGAGTTTGAAAGGCAGTGCTAAAAACTGTTGGGGATAGAGGGGAATGCAGGGCGTGGAACACAACTAAAATGGCAAACTTGAATTGTCTTCAGCTTTCCCATAAGGCAAGAGCTGGCCTTTAATGGCTTGAGTCATGAATCATTTAACAGTGTTGATATTGGTATTGTTTTTTAGCTTGCTTAGAAGCACCACATTACAAGCACCTTAAAAGCATTTTGCACAAAAGCAGTTGTAAGCAGCTGAAGGTACTTAAGTTCGCCTTGGTGTGCAACGCAAAGGTGGTGAGAGGAGTACAGGAACAAGATGGAAGTTCTGATTGTTAGCAAAGAATTTAAAATATGTTCTGTAAAGTTATCCCTGCTGGTTTCATATCAATCCCAGCCTTTAGTGCAAGTGCTACTCATGGGGTAAAAACATTTGAGCAACTGCAGCGTTACAAAGCTGCCTTGTAACAAGGAGAATGTATGGACAAATGCCTTGTTGTATCTGACAGGTCACTGTACCCTCATAGGCTAACTTTGATCCTTAACTGGGGGGGGAAGTTTACTTCCTATGAATATTTCAGCATATCAGTCTGAAACATTTTGGATGTCCAGGGATAAGAAAGAGTTCACTTGTAGTTTACTCTTTATAATATTAAATAATCATCGTCTTTGTGCTACTTTTTGGTGTTTCTTGCACACTTCTCATCCTTTATTTTTTTTCAAACTTGGGTTTTGTTCAGTTAAGCAGAAAAGTAGCATGGTCTGCTCATGAGTAATCAGTTAAATGTTTGACATGGAAGAAGACTTAACTTGAACCTGCTTTTTGCTGGAGTGAAAGGTTAAACTGTTCTACTTTATCATCTGCACAGTTGAAGATTACAAACCAGGTATGATCTCACATGATTTACTTTTTTGAAAGAAAAGAGTCACATTTTTACAAAGCCTTGTAACTACAGACACATCAGTACTCTGCATTTAGAGGAGTTCTCGGAGAACTAATTAATACCTTAATTGATTGCATGTTTTGACTGTGGCTCTGTTACTAGCAGCAAAACATCTACGGTGCTGTTTGGTAATGGCAGTTATAAAGAAGTGCTTGTTTAATTGCACCTAAAGCCTGATAGGTTCTCACTAAGAGTAGGTTCCTGCAGACATCAGCTATAGCTGGAACAGGCTTAGGACATGTTTGGCTCTTCTTTCACCCCTTGAATATTGCAGGTTCTCTCTTCAGTTATCCTTTTTATCAGAAGTGAGGAACTTTGTGTTCCTGTTGTAGATCCAAAACCTGTGCAGTGGCATTGATAGCAGCTTAACGAAGGGTGTTGATACCTGAGAGCATTGCCATGGGCAGATTTAAGCCCCTCTTTGGTGGCTGGTGTAGCCTCTAAGCCATTGTTAACATGTTGTGTGTTTTTCCCCATTACACTTAAAACTAGTGAGTGGTCTTTGACCGCACAAAGAGCCAAAGGTGTAGGTAGTCGTAGCATAATATGCTTGAGGCTTGTATTGTAGTATGGTTAAATGTTCTCCTTGCATCCAGAAGGGCATCCAAGACCTCACCCAAGTCAGTCATGTTGAGCTTGAATTCTGTCTTCCATGTTTTTAATTCACTTTGCAAAGCTAATCTTCATCTGTCCCAGAGTTAAAATTGCCTCTAGCAAAGTTCAGCAGTGGGAAGTTACTTGCAGTGCACTTAACTGGTCATTGGTTGTGATGAATGCTGCTTTGCTGCAACCTGTACTTGGCTCTCTGCCCTCAGATGTTAGCATTAAAAAGTTGAGATAGCCTGTAAGAATTAAGTTAAATGAATTACACAATGCTCTAGTAGTTGTCTGACTTGTATCAATGACATTAGGCTAAACCATCAGTGCAGACATGGGGGTTTATGTACTGTAACTGTAGCACTTAAGTTGTTTGGTCCTATCCAGAAAGAGAAGTCTGCAGGTGTTTGTGGGAGGGAAAGGAGGAGCAGGTTTTTCTTCCTCAAAGTTGTCAGAAGGCTTCTGAAGCCATGGTAATAGGAGTCCTTATGTAATCCTAAGGGAGGTCTGTATGGTTTAAAAAAAACCCACCTTTATCCTTTAAAGCTTCCTTGGGTACGTGTTGAGCCCACATTGTTGTTCATCCTCTAATGTTCTACTGCATTAACATCCCTTTACCTAAGTATGTTCTGAATGTTGTTTGTCTCTACTTCAGTCTTTTTTTTTATAGGTGGTTCAACCTAGGTTTTCCTTTGGGAATAGAAGAATTAATACCAATTTTAAACACCTCCCCTCCTTTTTGTGTGTAGCTGAAGCTGACTTGAGTATTATAACAACACAAGTGATTAAACATCCCCTCTAAAATCATCAGATTTTCTTGAGATTTTTCCTAGGTAACACAACTTTCTTTGGAAGTTCTAAAAGATGTTTAGCTGTTAATCTCTCTTAATAATGAATATTTGGGCCATACCTTCTTACCAGTAGTGAGTGTGAATAATGTTAAATCCTGGTTTGAGATTTCAGTGTGAGAATTGGAAAGATGCTGGAGGTGGATCTCCTTTGCAGGACAAAGTGTTCCTATACTCTGTGGTTTGCATTAGGCTTACAAGCAGTAATTGTCATAATATCCCAAGCACTTTGGCATCTTGCACTGATACTCTGATGAGAGCTAAAACTCTTCTGGCACGTGACTGGCTATAAATCTCCATCTGCGAAAGGGCATTAATTGAAAACTGTGTGCAATGAATTCCATGCTCTGAGGTACTTCAAAGATGAAACTATACAAAAGGTCCCCATTCTCAGATATTGTAACTGTCATTTCTTTCTCTTAGACATATTGCAGATTTTTTTTTTGTATCATATTGTATTTATTTCATTTAATTTTAAACAAACAAACAAAAAAATGTTTTCTTTAAAGCTCTGTATATATTGACATTAAAGTTTGCATTGTACTACGTTCTCTTCTCCTTGTAAGGCTGAATCTGGTAGTGCATTGTATGGTATGTTGTGTTTCTTTGCACTGTGCTGCTAAAAGATACTATTGCCTTGAATGACCACATGCCAAAGACAACCTCAAAATTGTATTTATTTTTGTTAAACTTTTTTTTTTTGTGAATAATGATAAAGGTACAGTTTTAAATAGCTGGCAGTTCCTTGAGTACTAGAGTAATAATAAAAAAGAAAAGGTTGCAAATTCATAATATTTTATAATTGACCCAAATTCCATCATTTATGATTTGGAAGTTCACCAACTCCTCACTGTTAAATTGATCTACTCGCTCATTGGCTTCTCTTCCTAAATTAAAGGTGCTGTGAATTTTGCATCATTGGGGAAACTTTGCCCAAAACTCTCCCATGCATCACAAGCTGTTTATCAATTTATACTCCTGGTTGAGTGTTTCATGCCACACATTGAATAAAACATCCACTCACTGGTAGGATTGATGTATTACTTGAGGGTGGGATGGTCTAGTTCTGTCTGATTTTCAGCTATCCAGACTTAACTTCAGATATTGAGAAATAATTTTCCTGCAAAGATCTGGTCTTTTGAAAACAGATACTTGGATTACTGGTGAGAGTAATCCCAGTAAAACCAGTGACCTGTGCAACTGGTGTGCTGCTTTTAACTCAGCTGCTAGCTGACTCCCAGCAGTCTAGTTACAACAGAGGCATTTTCTCCTTCCCTGCTTCCCCTCTGGCTGGGCAAGGAGGAAAGGAACCAGGGAAGCCAAAATGTCAGTTAAGGACAAATTACTACTCTATTGTAGGGTTTACCAGATTGCACAAAGGGAAGACAAACCAGAAAATCCAGCATCCAGAGCAGGTGAAACCACAGAACTGCATGCACAAACCAAAACTGAAACAAAAAGGGACAAACCTCAGCCTGCAAACTGGGGAAGAAACACAAAGCACTCAGCATAGGAAACTTTACAAACTCTAGAATATGTTACAAGTACTGTGAGTCCCAGCCACCCCCTTTCCTCTCATACAGTGAGCATGGTGTAGAGTATATGATCTGTGCCACTGTCTTCCCCCATCCCTCCCTTTCCCCACTAGTGGGGCCAGTCAGCTTGAACCAGTACATCCTGCCTCTCCCTTCTGAAGCTATTCATTGCCATGCTCCCGCTTCAGACCTGGTTTAAAGCCCAGTCAGTGAGCCTTGCCAACTCAGGTGAGAGAATCCTCTCCTTCTGAGGCAGTCAAACTCTATCCCCAGCAGGCCCAGTGTCACAGAAATGCTCTTGTGATCAGAGAAACCAAAATCTCCCTTGGGCCGCATGTTAATCAGCTGTGTTTTCTTACTCCTTTCAGCATTTGGTGCAGTCTGCCCTGCCACTGAAGGGACTGAAGAAAATTCCACCTGTGCTCCCACTCCTTCAACCAGTTGCCCCAGTGCCTTGAAGTCCTTTCTCATTGATTTTGCACTTCTGTACTCAACCTCATTGCTTCCAGCCTGTATGACCAGTAATGGATAACAACCAGAGGGCCCTACCAGCCCAAGGAGTTTCCCAGTAGCACCTCTGACGCGGGCCCCAGGGAGGGAGCTGGTCAGCATATGGGGCCCTCTGTTCCACTCAGGGGAATCACCTACAACACTTACTCTCCTTTTTTATTAATGCAAGCAGTGGGGCTGGCTGAGACCCCAGATAAACCCCCTGAATGGGCCTCCATAGCCTGACCTTCCTCTTCCAGAGCCCTGCACCTCTTGTGTAAGGGCAGCTGGGAGGGGATTCTCCTGCCTCTGTCTCGTAAGTTTCCTATTTGTGGTGGCAGGTGGGAAGGGGATCCTCTGCCTCTTGAGGAACCTCTGTCTGCTGCCTTTGCCTCAGTCTGTTTCTCCCACACCCTCCCTTGATGCTCCTCAACCTTTCCAGTTTGTCTTCCAGCTCTGCCAGCCAGCTAAGCGCATCACTGACCTGCTCCCACTGCCCACAGATGTCCTCTTTGCTGTTCTCCAGTACTAGTGCCAGGCTCAGGCACCCCCTGCAACTAGATGCTTGGAGAGCTTCATGTTTGTGGGGGACTCCACCTGGGAAGTGGTCAATGATTCCCTGCTGGCAATGATGTTACCTGTGTGATCACCGTGTTGGGTGCTGAAATCCTTAAGGTTGGGATACCTTTGTGATTACAGCATGGAGTGAAAAACAGGTAACGTTATCTTGTGATTCTCTCGGGATGAATTTAGTAGTTTCACAGGTGAGAAAGCAGAGTGTGGGAACTGCTGCACAAGGAGGATGTGATTCTTCCCCGGCTTGTGAGAGCTAGTCCTGGTCAGGTACAGTAGCCCCAAACCTGCAGTGAATGGTGGTGACAAGTTCAGCTTCTGTCTGCCGGTGGCGCTGCCTGTGAGGGAGTTCAGGGTGTTTAACTCGGTATTCGCTGGCTGGAGCCTTGTACTGGTACGGAGGAACTGCTGGAGGGGGGCAGTGGGGCTATAGCACCGCCGTTTGCTGTCCCTGCGGCTCACGGTTCCGCCGGCCCGGCCGGCCCCAGCCGCTGCCCGCTCCGCCGCTGCCTTCCCGGCTGTACCCAGCAGATGGCGCCAGCACCCCGCGGCCCACACGGCCCGAGAGCGGAGGGGAAGCTGCCGGAACGCTTCATAGAGCGGCTCTGTGGCGGGGCCGCGGAACGGGTTGGCAGCAAAGCAACCTTTAAAGGTCATCCAGCCAAACCCCCTGCAGGCAGCAGGAACGCTGCCCTCTTGTAGTTCCAAACCGTCACCCCGGGCCCTTCCAACCCAAACCGTTGTGTCATTCTGGTCGGTGATACTCCAGGGTAAAGCGTCTCCAGTGAATCCTACAGTAGAGCTCTCGTTAAATCCTGCCGGTAAGACAACAGTTCAGCAGTAAAAGCTTGTGAAGAGCTCACCTTGCCGAGTTAGAAAAGCACTGCGTCTGCTTTGCTGACGGGCGGTGGGCGAAAGGGCACTGCTGCCCGGGGTCACTGCGTCCCGTGAAGGGCTGGAGTGTGCGTGGGGAGGGAGCAGCTGCAAGAACTCACTGCTGGAGACTTCTCCCAAGTGTGTGGCTCACCTCATAGCTTCATTTGTACTTAGTTACATGAGAGGCTGCCTCTGCGTGGGGCGTGGGCATTGACTTCTGACACCAAATGTCTTACCACTGCCTTCGGTTTTGGGCTCCCCGGTTTAAGCCTGGATGGGGCACTTAGTGCCATGGTCTAGTTGGTTGGATAGGGCTGGGTGATAGGTTGGGCTGGATGAGCTTGGAGCTCTTTTCCAACCTGGGTGATTCTGTGAGGGACAGGGATCTGCTGGAGATGGTCGAAGAGAATGAGTAGGGGGCTTGATCACTGCCTGATGAGAAGGGGCTGAGGGACCTGGGGCTGCTCAATCTGCATCCACCTTCATCATCCTCTTCTCCACCTTCAACCCAGTTTTACAGCAGCTTCTTTCTAACCTCGTCATTGCAATGACTTAGACCTGGGCACCTGGGGCTGCTTAGTCTGGAGAAGAGAAGACTGAGAGGGGATTTAATAATGTTTATAAATATCTGAAAGCTGGGAGTCAGGAGGGGGGGGACAGGCTCTGCTCACTTGCTCCCTGGGATAGGACAAGGAGCAATGGATGGAAGCTGCAGCACAGGAGGTTCCAGCTCAACACAAGGGGGAACTTCTTGACCGTAAGGGTCCCAGAGCACTGGCACAGGCTGCCCAGAGAGGTTGTGGAGTCTCCTTCTCTGGAGCCTTTCAAGGCCTGTCTGGATGTGTTCCTGTATGCCCTGAGCTAGATTGTCTGGTCCTGCTCTGGCAGGAGGGGTGGACTCAATCTCTCTGGGTCCCTTCCAACCCCTGACATCCTGTGATCCTGTCCTTTCATCATGCTATTTGGGCTGTGTGGTGGGATGGGGAACAGTAAGGTACCCAGCTTTAATCATCAGCTTCAGTGAGCAATTCTCCCCACACCAGACCAGGGAGGTGTCCTGTAGCAGCCTTGCTGATTTTCTGTGCCTCGTGGAAAGTGATCAAACTCAAAAGCAGCTGAAAGAATTCATTTGAAGGTGCTGGCAGTGGTTGTCAGTGATGGAATATGCCACCAGAAGGGCAAATTTGAGGACATTAGTGACGTAGCTGGAAGTTCCCAGCAAACTACAGACAAAGGCAACGTGAAGCTGGTTTCAAATTAATTATTGCAAACAAACATTTGAAATGCTACAGGCTGAATTAATATTTCACAATTCTTTGCCATTTATTACTGTGCTTAATTTTCTTTCTTAAATACAGTTTGGGCCTAGGGCTGTTAAGAATTTAATTTTTGAGATGCTTGTAATGAATTATAAAACATGTTTTAAACAGAAGTGGATCACTAATAAATGCAAAAAGTGATTAATTTTCTGAAATGTGGAAAGGCCTTTGTATTTAATTTTTAAAATTGCCCTAAATTGTTGGAAAATAAAGGAAAAGAAAATGCAGTTAAAGTTTTGATTAGCGTCCTAAATGACAAATGGTTTTCCCTTTGCTGTGGCACAGCTGGGGTGGGGAGGCACAGCTCCTGGTGCTGCATGGGGTTAGACCCCCCCCTGCAGCAGGAGCATTTCCTGCATCCCCTACTTGTGGCCCCAGTTCAGCATTGTCACATGCAAAGTGACTCAAGTGATGTTAGTGGTGAGTCTGAAAAAAGAAGATGCAGCAGAATTAATTAAAAACTGACCATAAGTGTCCTTTTATCCTTTTTCCCCCAAGAGGCAGGGGAAGAAATTCCCTCTGGAGGAGACATCTGGGTGGGCAGCTGTGTAAAAGAGCTGTGATGCAAGGACTGGTCTGGGTTAAATGGGACTGTTTTTTTAGAAAGGGTTGTTCACAGATGCAGGGGAACAAACTGTGACAACACACAGGAGCACTCAGAGAAGTTAAGGGAGCAAGTTATCAGGTACTGGATACCCAACTCTGCCTTTAAAGTGCATGACCTGTACTAATTCAGGTGCCTTTTGAGTGACTTGTGCCAGTATTTGCTGCTTGATCTGCTGCTGCTTTTTGCAGGTCACCTTGCTTCAGGGGATCAGTTGGGACTGAGAGTGGTAAGGTCAGGTTTAGTTAGCAGCACTTGCTCTGAAGGAGTTCCCTGAGAGAGTTCCCAGTGTTTGGCTGGATCTGGGATGCTCTCGAGCCTGTTAGCACTTAGTGAAATATTTCCTACAACAGAAAGGTAACTCTCACTGTCTTGATTTTAATGAACAGAGCTCCCTCTGCATCCTTTCCTTGGGATGCCATTGGGAAAGCTGTGCTGTAGGATATCTCATACCTCAGGGATGACTCTGCCTCTAGTTTGTTTTGGCTCAAGTCAAGCAAGCTTCCCACTGACCTCTGAAATACCCTGCTTGTGATGTGCCTTTCCAGATGGGACACCGTTACCTGATTGTTTTGGTTTGGGTTTTTTTTTTTCTTTCCAGACAAAAAGGGTTTTTTTGTGGGTTTTTTTTTTGTTTTGTTTTGTTTTGTTGTTTTTTTTTTTTTTAATACTGAAAGCAGCTCTAGGAAGCAGCTTTGAAGCAGCAGTGCACTGTTTGGGAAACTTCTCCCCAGCGCTGGGACAGGACTCCTGTGTGGTTTGAGCTGCGTGGATCTGCTTGGCTCTAGGCTATCACACAAGAGAGATCAACCTTTTGTAAGGGTGGGTGTGCATCCCTGTGCTCATGGTGACAGCCAGTGGGTGCTGCTGGCTGGGCTGGCCGTGGGCTCAGTGCCGCTGATCACCTCGTGCTGGCCACAAGAGGGTGGCACCAACATGCCCCACTGAGACAGCCCCTGGGAGGGCAGTGCTGGTGTGGTGGAGGCTGTTCAACCACCCGAGGTCTCCTGACGACTATAGTTCTGGAAGGTAAGTTTTTTTGCTGTTGTTGAACATCCCCAGGCTGCTCATACTGACCAACAGCCCTTCCCATTTGTGCAGGGCACAAGGGCCTGCTCCTTTTCCTGCTGTGCTGGAGGCTCCTGTGTTTGGAGCTTGATTTTAACCCGGGCCAGTGCAATGAGTCCTTCAAATACAGTTACTCTCCAGTCATCTCCCTCTGACATCTCTGCTCAGGGCTTTGTCCCTGTCCAGCACCACCACTTTGGAAACACCAGGGGAAAATTCATCCCTGGCTGTTGTGTTAAATGGAAACTTGAAGTATCCAAAAATCAGAAGATAGACATAAACATAAGAAAAAAAAAAAAAAGGATGATTTAACCCACCTGGACATTGCAGTCCTGGGCAGCCTGCTCTGGATGAGCCTGTTCTAGTGGGGAGATTGGACAAGGTATGTCCAGAGGTCCTGCCAACCCCTACCACTCCATGATTCTGGCATTGCTTTTTCTGATGCTATTTTCTTCTCTGACTTGCCAACCTGTTTGCCATGTCCTTCAGATAAGGTGATGACAGAGAAATGGATACAGCCTAGCTCTGAACCACAGCCAGCTGGATGAATAGCAGCTTACTGTGTTTCAAGCTGCTGTAACTAAACTGTTCCTGGAGCAATACAACACCAAGGGTGGAAAAGGGGAGACAGCACNGGGAGGTTGGGACTGGATGAGCTTTTGAGGTCCCTTCCAGCCCCTGCCATTCTGTGACTCTGCAAGCCCATATTTTCCTGGCTATTTTAATGTGTTTGGGGATTTTTTAATTTTTTTTTTTTAAGTGAAGACAATAACCGTGAGAAGGAGGAGGTTTGCCTAGTCCAGGTGAGCTTTTAATTTAAAGTTTGAATCAGGGGCTTGTGCAAGGCTTAAAATGATATGATCCTCGTCTTGACGCGGGGATTTATGTGCGCAGCTTCCTGCAGGTTGGGGTGAGAATACCTCTCATTAATTTTTGTGGCTTGAAGCTGAGCTTGATTTAGATGCTTTCTTCCCAAGGGAAGAGACATTTTACACAATCACCGCAGCGGTAATTGTTTGGAGTTCAGAGTGAACTAACTCAAATTTCACATGAATCAATTGTGTACTGGAGGTGATTTATGCCCTGGCACATGCCTTCAAATGTCCTTACAAATTATCTGGAGCTAAGAATAGGATGATTTGCTGCTAGTGACACTTTGCAGACAATTCAGCAAAAGGCTTTGCCCACAGATCTTGTTAGAGGAAGGTCCTGCTTGTCAATTGGGTCAATAAAACACAAATTCCTCCCCAGTTTTCCTTCCTTGAGTATGCAGAGATGTGCATAGAGTCACAGAATCAGGCAGGGTTGGAAGGGACCACAAGGATCAGCCAGTTCCAACTCCCCTGCCATGGCCAGGGACACCTCACACTAGATCAGGTTGTTCAGAGCCTCATCCAGCCTGGCCTTAAACACCTCCAGGGACGAGACTTCCACCATCTCCCTGGGCAACCCCTTCCAGGCTCTCACCACCCTCATGCTGAAGAACTTCTTCCTAACATCCAGTCTGAATCTCCCCATTTGTAGCTTGGTTCCATTCCCCCCAGTCCTGTCACTACCTGACAGCCTAAGAAGTCCCTCCCCAGCTTTCTTGTAGCCTCCTTCAGATACTGGAAAGCCACAAGAAGGTCACCTGGGAGGCTTCTCCTCTCCAGACTGAACAGCCCCAACTGCCTCAGTCTCTCCTCATAGGAGAGGTGCTCCAGCCCTCTGCTCATCCTGGTGGCATATGAGCATTGTGCATCCCAGCATCTCCTTTGCAGGGAGTTACCTCTTAGCAGAGGTTGGTTTTACAACTTAGAGCCCCTGTTCCCCCTCAACAGAAGATGCAAAACCTTCAAGAAGCAGAAATGCAGCTACTCAGCAAGGCAAGAGCTCTGACAAAGGAGTCCCTGTTGACTGATTTCCAAAGGTGGAAGCATCACAGCATCTCTTTGGTTGGAAGAGACCTTTAAGATCAACTTCAGCTACTAACCCAGCACTACCAAGTCACCACCAAAGCATGTTCCTCAGCACCACGTCTGCATGGCTTTTAAAGCTCTCCAGGCATGATGACTCCACCACATCCCTGGGCAGCCTATTCCAGGACTCGAGAACCCTTTAGGGGAAGAAATGGTTCCTCAAGCCCAACCTAAACCTCCCCTGGCACAGCTGGAGGCTGTTTCCTCTTGCTCTATCACTTGTGATAAGAAGATGGCCTCTACCTCACTCCAACCTCCTTTCAGGGAGCTGTAGAGAGGAGAGAGAAGCATTAGAGTGCAAAGGTAGAAAGCCATATGCAGTTTTTAGTACTTTGATGAACCTAGAACTTTGAAATACAACATCACACAGAATTTCCTAATGGCTTAGAGTTAACAAAAAAAGGCATCATCAGGGAAACAAAAGCTGGGAAATCTCTGTATCTAACAGTGAAATTTTGCATTTCTGGTCAACTTTAGCCTGATGTATTTTTTCCTCTTTTTTTTTTAAGCTTGGATTTGTAGAAAATAGATAAACTTCTTTTTCTTTTTTTTTCCCTCTGCACTTTGAAAATTCTTTAATTCTTTTCACTTTGAAATGATTTATTTTCTTCAGAGCCTTTTTGAATGCTTGAATTGATTTCTGTTTCCTATTAATGAAACCATTCATCCAAGAAAAGTTTGGAGAAGAGAGATCTAATTTACAGAGCTACCCTGGTGAGCAGAAATAAGGTGAGCAATCAGCTGGCCCATCCAAAGGATTATCACCACTTCAACGTAAGCTATTTAAGAAAGAGCCTGTGGGGAAATATCTGGAAATGTAATAACTTAATCCTAAATATCATGAAAACAAAGCAAATAACTGAGGGTGTTGTAGAGACTGAGAACGTGAGCAGAGACAGACACCCACCCAGGAGGTTGGTTTAGGCAGGAGAAAGTTTTGGTTTTGCTTCAATCTGACCCAGAATTAAAAAAACAAAAAATCCTCTTTTGAAGCTTGATGTGATTGAGTGTAGGGTACTGGTTTACTGCAAAAAAAAAATCTCTTTTTACTGGTTTAACACTGTAGTGCTTGCAGATGGTGATCGTAAAGTGGATGCTGAATTTGGTGATGGTTGCTGTGGCAAGTGCTGAGTTTCTGGTTGGACTGAGGCTGAGACAGAACTTCAGTTTGAAGGCTTCATATGCAAAGAATCCTGCACACCCCCCTCTTACCTGACCCTTTAGAAGTGTGAACCTTTCTACTTTCTATCTGGGTTAGACTGTAAATCTATCAGGAAGAAATAATAACAACAACAATAAAGTAGTAGTAACAATAAGTTGTTACTATAATAGTTCTTTTTACTTTTAACCACTGTTTTCATCTCCCTTTCATTAGCTCTGTCAGAAATGACTTCATTTTCTAGCAGAATTTGGAGGAAGGACATGAAGCTGAACACAAGAGAATTCTAGGAACTGAAGAAGAGGTGGATGCAGCCACAGAGAGAGTGACAGCAGTGAGTCTGGTGCCTGCATGCTCAGCTTTTGCCAGCATTTCGAGGTGACCACAGGTCAGACAGAGGATACTGGGCAGCTGAGGGTGTTTTGAAGTCACAAAATCCCAGTGCAGTGGGGGTTGGAGGGCACCTCTGGGGACCACCTAGTCCAGCTGCTCTGCTAAAGCAGGGTCACCCACAGCAAGGTGTCCAGGACTGCAATGTCCAGGTAGGTTTGATATCTCCAGAGAAGGAGACCCCACAACCAGTAACATAGCTTGTCAGAGCTTCACCTCTGATGGAGAAGGGATCCCAGCAGAGTGCTCACTGCAGGACCATGCACTACTGCACTGCCATCTCTGCTCACTCAGTCCCTATCCTTCCAAACCCCATTTCCAGAGCTGAGCTCACCTTCCTGCCCAGAAGGAACAGGGCCAGCTGGGTGGTCTGACTTCATTGTAGGGATGTCACAGAAAACCTGTGCTCTGCCCACTGCTGCCAGCCCTCTGCTGAGCAATTCTTCATGCTGGAGACCCAATGCTAGGAGCTGTGGGCTCAGAGAGAGGCAGTGTCTAGTACTGGTAGGACCAGATCATGGTGCTGCAGCTCAAATGGAAAGCAGGGTTTTGTCATAACAAAGACAGGCAATGAAAGATAGGGTGGGTTTTTTTCCATGGAGGAAGAAGGCATTGTCCTGCTGAAATGATTTAGACAGACCTTGTTTTCTAGGAATGCCAGGAGTGCCTTCAGGGATCATTGTCTCCAAACTGAGCTGCTCAGCAAGGCCTTTTGTCTATGGAAATGAGACCCAAACAGTGCAAACTGAGCTGATGACCTTCCACCACTGCAAGTCAGCAGCCACAGAAATGTTTGTCAACACTTTGAAAAGGAATGGTTGTACTTGGGATGATTTCCTAGGGGAAAAAAATCCTCCATATGGAGTTAGAGTGAGGGTAAAATGTAGCACAGATCTGCCTGGACATATAGGCTTGTTCTCCCTCTGAAATAAAGCAAGGAATTCAGCTGGGGTGTCTGAGCTTTTGGGATAATACAAAGAAAATAGTCAATGACCTTTTCTTATTATTAACTCAAGTGAGGTGAGCTCTGTGTACAATTAGTTTTCTAGAAGCAACACCAATACCCTTTAAATATTGGAAGAAAAAATGTGTGAAAAATTCTGTTTGAGAACTTGGTTTGGTGGCCTCCTGTTTAGGGAATGATGTGCACTGGTCTGTAGAGAAAAATCCCCAGGTCCCAGCTTGTCCTGGTTTGAGTTAGAGCAGAACTGATTCTGTTCAGGGATTAGTTGAGCCATCTCCGTGTGGTTTGAGAATAGGATGTGAACAGAGGGTGGACTTCAAACACAGGCTCATGCCTGGTTGAGTTTGTGTGTCTGTGGAAGAGGCAAGAGGATGGGGCCAGGCTCTTTTCAGTGGTGTTCAGAGACAGGACAAGAGGCAGCAGGCACAAACTAGATCACAGAAAGTTCCACCTGAACACGAGGAGAAACTTCTTTGATCTGAAGGTTCCAGAGGAGTGGACCAGGCTGCCCAGAGAGGTTGTGGAGTCTCTTTTTCTGGAGAGATTCCACCATGGATGTGATCCTAGACAAGTTGCTGTGGATGACTGCACTTTAAGAAGGGGATTGGACTAGGTGATATCCTGAGAGCCTCTCCAAACCCCACCATGCTGGGATCTGGTGGCTCCCAAAAGCTGCCAGGCTGCTGCTGCTGCTCCTGATAGCATTTTAGCAAGTCAATGCATCTGAATGGTATCTTGCTGTAACATTAAAAGGAGATTAGGGTCAGTCACAAGAGGAGACTACATTGTGCAGAGAAGTCTCCCAAGCTTGCCAAGGAGATGCTGAGCAGATACCACCTAAATGTCTTTGCACCTGTCCCCTGTGTTACATGATGCTCTCCAGCTTTGAAGAGCTGAGCTGCATTCCCCTGCCTGTGGTTCTGGTGCTTAGCACAATGCCCTGTGCAAGATGTGGAGCTGGAGGGTGGCCTCTGAACTTCTGCACAGCACTGCCACTGAGTGACAGAACTAAGCCACAGAGAGGGACCAGCTGGTGCTCAGCAAAGTAAAGGTATGGATAAATAGTAGTGTGTTGGGATGGGTAGCAAATATTGTGCTTGCATGTATTTAAGGAGTAAAGTTGAGGTAAACAGAGGAGGATGAGGATTACAAAGCAAGGGAAAATAAGTTGACTTTGTCATGCTCAGCATTTTTGTTTAAGAAGGCTCAGAACTGTGCATAGGAAGCAGATGCAGGGAAGAGGCTTTTGTTGCAAATGATGAAATAATGAAGATGTTCTTTCCCTTGCCAGGTCTTCTTAGTTAAACAATATTTAGCTTCTTAAGATATTAAAATTAATCACAGCAATTTACATTAGAAAGTTTTTGTAATACCTTTTTATTTTTCTTTGCTTCTGGAGTTTGTTTTTCAAAGGCTTTGAGGCTTCAAAGAGCTCATGGGAGCTAAAAGGTCCTTTCTTCAAAGGCTTGCTGCTGCCTGAGGTTCGTCCTCCATAAATCCCCATTCCAACAGGACATGTTTGAGTGCCACCTCCTGTAGGTGGATGGCTCCCTACAAACAATTTTGTGTTCAGCTGAGGAGATTCCTTCTTTCGAGCAGCTATTTACTTCAGTCCATGTTTCTTGTTTATGAGGAACACATAAAAACACTCTCTGCACTTAAAGTCGTTCTGGAAACGCTCTAAATTCTATGCTTAAGGATGCATTTAATTAAAGATTGACTATGGTATAAAGTGTAGGTTAATTAAATACCAATCAATTCCAGTATAAAATACATATAAAGGGGCTTTGACTCAGGCAGTAAAATGAGTTCTCCAGGAGGAGATACCCCTCGTGCACACTGCAGCTGCAGAATGGCTTCCCATGTGCTTTTCCCCACTGTATTTGCTGCTCAGAATGCTAAAGGACCTGTATAAAAGCTCTGTTTATGAAAACAAAGCCATGGCCTGCCCTGTGCCTGCTCTTCAGAACAGATTTCACAGAGACTTTTTTACTGATTTCAATCAGATCCTCTCTTTGTTATGGTGATGTTGGTAATCAGGCAAAACTCTGACAGAGCAGCCTGCTGCCCAGCTTGGAGAGTTTTCTAACTGGCTCTGAAGGTACTTTGCCTTCTTTCACCTTCCTCCCTCAGCAAGAGCAGTGCATGTTGTCTGCCTTGACTTCAGCAGGGCTTTGACATTCTCTCCTATGATGACCTCCTAGGTAAGCTTAGGAAGCATGAGTTAGGCAAGTGGATGGTGAGACAGGTTGAGAACTGACAAGGACAGAGCTCAGGGGATTGTGATCAGCAGTGCAGAGTCTAGTTGGAGGCTCCTAGCTCGTGGTGTTGCCCAGGGGTCAGTACCTGGTCCTGTCTTGCTCAGCATCTTCATCAATGTTTGGGATGAAGTGACACAATGTACCTTTGGCCATTTAGCTGATGACACGAACTGGGAGGAGTGGCTGACATGCTGTCAGGCTCTGCTGCCCTTCAGTGAGACCTGGGCAGAGGTGAACCTCATCAAGTTCAAGGGCAAGCCACCTGGACATGACCTGGGCTGGGCAACCTGCTGTGGGTGACCCTGCTTTAGCAGAAGGGTTGGACTAGATGATCTCCAGAGGTCCCTTCCAACCCTCACCATTCTGTGATCCTTCCCTTTTTCTTTTTGGACTGTTGTGTCTCTTAAATTATCATCTCAGCTGTTGTATTTGCTTCTCCTTTTTCACTTTGTCTTTACCCCAAACACCAAGTTAGCAAATGCCCAGGGTGAGGTGCCTCTTCCTACCCCCTTTTTCAACCTTCAAAGCTAAAGGAAGCACAAAGTCCTCTGAGATGAACAACTCTGCACAGCTCTTCGATGCTGTGCCTGACACGTGCATATGAGGTGTAGGGGCTGCAAAAATGAAGTTGCAAGTTAATTGTTCTTGTTGCTGAAAGGCCTTGGTTAGTTGCTGTCGTTACACTAATTTTCAGACTGTCTTAGTGACCTTCATATCATCCTAACTGTTTTATATTATGTTAGCAAATTGCTCAGTGAGAGCTGCTAGTCTGATTGCATTCTGAAGGTCATTAATATGATATGAAAATATTATTGTATTCTCTGCTTTCATATTTTATTAGTGATAGGGAAAGCAATAAAGAGGCTGATTTTTGCTGGGAGGTTCCCCAGGGAAACATGCTCTACAGCACTGGTGTCCCACATTGGCTCCTAATCCAATCTCAATGGGAAGTTCAATTTCCTCATCATTAATTATTTAGCTGTATTTAACTGCTGTAAATTCTCAGATTAATTTTTTTAACTGTTGAGTTTGATGACCTCTAAAGACATTGGTATTAACCAATGCAATATGAAATACAGTTGCTTAATGCAAATAGGAGCTGACTCTTCCACGAGGATTTGTGTGAAGGCATAATAATGGCAAATTTAATTTTTCTGCTCTAACAGTGCAGGCTTATTGTATTACTGCCTTTGGTGCAATTCAGCACTGCAAAATGAAGGATGAAGACAATTGTGACTGGGGCATTCCCTTGAAGTAAGCCTGGCTTGGATGCTCCCTGGTGCAGGTAATGTGGTGGTGGCACCAGGGCCCCTGCCAGATATTCCATCAATGAACTTCCTGGTGTGTTTGGCTGCTGACTGACAGCACCAGCACAGGGGAGAGCTAGCAGAACCCATACAGTTACAGAATCACAGAAGTGTTCAGGTTGGAAAGGACCCTTGGGATCACCAAGTCCAACCTTGCTCTACAAGGCTTACCCTAAACCATATGCCCAAGCACCACATCCAAGCAGCCTTTAAACAGCTCCAGGGCTGATGACTCAACCACCTCCCTGGGCAGCCCATTCCAATGCCTGACTCCTTCCTTGAGAAAGTTTTTCCTCATGTCCAGTCTAAACCTACCCACTGTGCTGGCTGGAGGCTAACTGAAGTGTTTGAATGAGAGAAATTAAATCCTTGACTGTGAGAAGAAAATAACAGTGACACCTGTGTCACTCTTCTGCTGGGAGATGCAAGCTGTCAAAATATAGATAAGGCACTCCTCATTCCTTGCTTAGTTTTCAGTTGTTCTGCTGGTTTGAGGCT
>WBNM01022350.1:0-32518 GCA_013399055.1 Ramphastos sulfuratus | reverse complement strand
TTTTTTCCTTTTCCTTTTCCTTTTCCTTTTCCTTTTCCTTTTCCTTTTCCTTTTCCTTTTCCTTTTTCTTTTTTTCCCTTTTTTTCTCTTTTACACTCTGCTTCTTTCCTTAAAGCAGGAACACAATACATTAAAAACAAGGATACAGGGGGACAAACAGGACATAGATGGTGACACCTTAAAAACTTAACACCACAATTACAATCAATTAGCATAAAAAGGCACTCAAACACCAGCCTTTCTGTGGTACCACATTCACAAACATGCACATACCAAAAGTACAGAAACTAAAAAATAACACCCAGGATGTTTTTCCTTCTAGTTTCTTTTTCCTCCTCTTTAAATATGTTTGCTGGTGCTTCAGCCCAGACACTTCCCTTCCAGCACGCTGCATAATCAGTCTTCAGATTAAAAGGTTCTTTAGAATTTACATAAATGTGCAAAACCTGACATATTTAGCCTTTATAAGACCCAGATTGCGACAAATGTAAATTTTCAGGTCTATTATTTTCCTTTGTCCACTCTTTCATACAAAAATTGACCGTTTTAACCTTGTCTTTATCCCGCATTTCTGGATAATATCCCCAGTGCACTAACTTAACCCCCAGGGGACTGTCTGGGGGAATGCCCATGGATACCCTTTTGCTCCCTTTCTTCCCGGGGCTAGTCTCTTTACGTGACCCTTAACCCTATTTCCCGAGGTCCGTTCCATCCGTTGCCAACGACTTCATTGAGGCCTTGAGTGACCCGTACTAGTGGGAGGTGTCCCTGCCTATGGCGGGGGGTTGGAACTAGATGATCTTTGAGGTCCCTTCCAACCTTACCATTCTATGATTCTATGATCCCTTCACCGGCCAAAGGACTCTGCACTCGCTATGTCTCCAGACTGTCCAGTTCACATCTCAGTTCACTGACCTCAAAACTCACCCAACCGCATAATACTTACAGTCCTTTTTCTTATCTGGGACTTGGTGCTCAAGAATTGGAAGCTCCTGTCCTCTTGCCTTTATTTTATATTTCTTGTAGATTAGAACCTGATTCCTGGGGGTCCACATTTGTGAGAAATGAACTCACTCTAAAATTTAAGTATAAAAGGTTTATCATAAAATAAAGGCAAAACAGTGCTGGATGCATAGCAAATAATAAAATTACTAGAGACATAAACTAACAACAGGTAACAATGCTTATACAGGATAAGGACTAGATAGCTTTATACATATTCTTGAGTATTCTTTTACATTTTTTAAGCACCACCCCTATCCTCCCTAACCTCCACCCCTTAGTCCATTCGATCAAAACAACAGCTGGGTTTCTTCACGAGGTAATCTTGGTCCCCTTGTCTTTTCTTTGAACATCAATCAGAGGGGCCTCCGGGATCCTCCCAACACTCACTGCAGCACCACATCTTTGGTCATGGACACCCTGGTACCTCCTACCACCACCCCTGGTACTCCTAACACTAACAGCTACCTTGTTGTTTTACTGATAAAGTCTTATGAATACCTTATTGTGTGAAAGCCAAATCGCCATATATCACACTGGAGAAAGAAGAGATTTTGTTCTGTGGTTTAATTTTTGACAGTGCTTTTATGTCTATTTAATGATTTTATTTGTTAATTGTTTTAGACACCTGTTCAGATAAAGGAGTTTGGTGCAGTAAACAAAATCGACTTCTCTCCAGTTTCTCCATATAACTATGCTGTCACAGCCTCCTCGAGGGTAAGCACTTTTTCTGAGACTTCTATGTTCCTGTCCTTCAGTTCATATCATATGAGCTAACAAAGTCTTCTTGTTTCTCTAGATTCATATTTATGGTCGTTACTCTCAGGAACCTATCAAAACATTTTCTCGCTTCAAAGATGCTGCTTATTGTGCCACATACAGAGACGATGGCAATCTGCTTGTTGCTGGCAGTGAGGAAGGGAGCATTCGCCTCTTTGATGTTAGTGGAAGAGCACCTCTGAGGCAATTCGATGGTCATACTAAGTAAGGCTGGTTTTTTTCGTGTGTATTAACATATGTATTTACATATATCTGCTTTGCATGTTGTTGAAAATACGAATAATGCCCATTTATATTGCTTGCCAATGTCTCCTGTAGATCTGAGTGAAAGGTAGTTAATTAAAAAATGAAGTGTATTTTTTCTTTTTCTTAATTCTAAATATGTATTGAGTACATGGAAGAATAAATATATAATAAATGGCATCTGTTCTTATGTAGACACAGTCTTATGACTGCACGTCAGTGGTAAGCTCATTTATGTGATGCTGGCAGGAAGTGTTCTTACTAAGAAATAGTTAAACAGTGAAGAATTCTGGAAACATTCAAGTTGGAAAAGATCCTTAGGATCACCAAGTCCAACTGACATCCGTAGTCTGTAAGGTTCACCCTAAACCATATTCCTAAGTACCACATCCAAACAACTTTTAAACACATCCAGGGTTGGTGACTCAACCACCTCCCTGGGCAGCCCCAGGGATGCCTGACCACTCTTGCTGGGAAAATTCTTTTCCTAATATCTAGACTAAACCTACCCAGTTACCGTCTGAGGCTATTCCATGTTGTTCTAATGCTGTTTACCTGTGAGAAGAGACCAGCACCAACCTCTCCACAATGTTATTTCAGGTAGTTGTAGACAGCTGTGAGGTCTCCCCTCAGCCTCCTCTTCCTCAAACAGCCCCAGCTCCCTTAGACGCTATTCATAAGATTTATTCTGCCGGCCCTTCACTTGCTTCATTGCTCTCCTTTGTGCTCGATCCATCACCTCCACATCCCTCTTGTAATGCGGTGCCCAAAACAGAATACAATACTCAAGGTGTGGCCTCACCAGGGCAGAGTACAAGGGGACTATCATCTCCCTATTCCTGCTGGACATAGCATCTCTAATAAAGTAGTAACAGGAATCCTTTAAAAAAAAACACCTCCAAAAGAACACCCTAAAAAACCCCAAACAAACAAACAAACCAAAATAACAACAAAATTCAAAACACCACACCACGAAAAAAGTTTGTAATAATGGAGTGGGGAAGGAATTTGAAGAAGAGTTCTGATGTACTTGTGAGGAGAAAACAGTGCTTAGGTTAAACAGATTTCTGTGCTATGGAAGACCAGGACGTCGATGAAGAGCACACAGAATCTTAAGAGTGTTTCTATTTGAGGTCTTCTTTATTTTCAGATTAAGTATATCTTATGTCCGTACCATTAATTTAACTATAATGGGATTCAGAGAGTGTGTTTTCTGGCAAAGTTACTATCTTTTGGGATATTTCAGTGATAATACAGATTTAAATACTGTTTTAAAAGGACAAGAGAAGTGTCCAACCCAGTCATACCTAAAATTTACCATTAGATTTTTTTTTCTAAAGGAACAAGGCCAGTACACAGAACTCTTAAGTAACAAATGCAGAATTTACAGCTTTTGAATGAACATCCAGGTAAGCCCATAAAACCTTTAAGGCAGACCATGTCAGTGCTCAAGTAAGTATCTGTCAGCATTGACTGGAACTGAAGTGTATTTAACCTCTAAAATGAGGCTTTGTAACTTAAAACAGTAATTTGCACTTTTTATTTGGAGAGAATAGTTGAATAAGCTCTTCATGCAGACAAACTGTTCTGGAAACAAGTACACGCTGTAACTTTGGATATTGTTGTTTCTAGACCTGTTCATGTTGTGGGCTTCCTGTCTGATAAGTACCGAATATTTTCTGCCGGTGATGATTATGCATCAAGTTTGTGGGATATTCCAAGTGGTTCAGAAATCATCTCGTACAATGAACATACTGACTACGTGAGATGTGGCTGTGCAAGTAAAGTGAATGCAGATGTCTTTATAACAGGTTTGTATTTTTAATATATGCTTCTTTTGGATGAAATTGAAGAAAATTGCAGGAATACGGTTTTAATACAGTAGGATCTTTATTATATTTAAAACATGGAAGAGCTATCTTCCAGATGAATGCCTACTTGGTTATTTCCTTTTTGCTTGACACGTTTATAGGGAAAATCTGAGTGAACTAATTTCTAACATCTTTTGCTTTAGCCTGTTGAGTTAGTGGGATTGTTCTGACTGCCCTTTGAAAGTTTTGAGAAAGTCCTTTAGACAGGATTGACTGAAGTGTTGTATCAGTTTTCTGAAGGGGGACGGTAGTTCTGTTATAGCTGGTGCAGCTCAGAACTGGTAAATTGAAAGATTGTGTGAGGAGTTATTTGAAACCAGTTGTTTTTGGTTTTCCTAGAAGTAGCTTTCAATTAATATGTTGTAAGTTGCTATGAAGAAAATAGTATTCCTAGCACAAGAAGCTAGGTTTCATCAGATTGTCTGGTGTTTATTGTTAATACACTTAATTAATGGAAATAGAGTAAAACAGATTTAAATTAATAAGACATGTCCTAGATCTAGAATTAGAAGACTTATGTTGCCCAAAGGCAACCAAGGTAAATCACAGTGTTCTAAATGTAAGGTTTAAACATGTTTTTGTTTGGCAAGAGCTGCTTTAGTTTGTAGGAAGTGGCTGGTTTGGTTCCTGAAATAGTTGAAATTGTGACACTATTGAAGCGATTTGCTGTGTTGTCTGCAGGTTCCTATGATCACACTGTGAAACTATTTGACACACGAATGAAAAATAGTGTCATGACAATAGAACATGGTCAGCCTGTGGAGAGCGTGCTGCTGTTCCCTTCTGGTGGGCTTCTAGTATCTGCAGGTACTTCAATAAAATCAAATTTCTTTCTGTGGCCCTAAGTTGGGAAATGTTTCTGCTGCTTCTTACTCACGTGTTGTTCTCATTTGATAGTGAAGTGGCAAGTGATGCAACAGCTGGATTTCTCACAGGTCTTTGGGAGTCATAAGAAAGGACCTTCATCACGACAAGAAACTTAAATTGGCCCAGTGCTAAAGTGAAAGAATGAACATATCTGAAGAATTTAGAAGAGATGGGACTGTATCTCTTTATAAACGATAGCAACACTTTTTCTTGCCACTGCATTGCAATTCCTGTAACACAGTGGTATTTAGATTTTGATGATTTTTTTTGTTTGTTTTCTTTATTTTTTTGGTAAGGAGTATGTTGAATCGAGCTATGCTTACAGAATGGCCTAAGAAATAGAGTAGGCTGGTAAAGTGTCTTGTCCCAGGAGATATGTCATAGTGGGTAGGGATAATGAGCAGATACAAAAAACTGTTAGGAAAGAGACATGGTAGCACATATGTATGTACGTATGTATGTTAGACTATTTTGTGTGTTTCCTTTTCACAGGAGGTCGATATGTCAAGGTTTGGGATGTACTGAAAGGCGGACAATTACTGGTTTCACTTAAAAATCACCACAAAACTGTAACTTGTTTATGCCTGAACAGCTCTGGACAAAGGTTATTGTCAGGATCTCTGGACAGGTTAGTGTATTTTATGGCTTTGTTGTGATGTAAATTCTTTAGGGCTTTTTTTCCTTTGGAAGTTTTTATACATCAGTGTGAATCAGTGTATGATTTTTGGGCTTGAAAATGTATCTTGGAGCCAAGGTATGTACTGCAATACACTTCAACTTTTTCCTCTTATGAGCCTGAGAGTCAGTAAGGGCTGCATGTGGTTTTTGGGAATGTGTGTGTGTAACTTCTAAATTAATTTTTTTTTAATGAAAAGCATTCATTTTTTTTTTAATCTCTAAACTGACCTTTGCAGGCTCTGTAAAGTAATTTTTCTTAACTTAAATGCAGCTTACATAACTGAAAGTATTTTAATACTTACCTTTAAAGAGCCTGGGTTTTGTGTCTCTATTCTGTTGCTTTTTGTACTAAAGGCGCATAGGTGAAATACATCCTCCTTGCTTTCTCATTTGTTTAGTTGAGTTGCTAAATACCAATACTCAGTCTGTTGTCTCTGAAACTAGAAATATGAAGTGGTCTGAAATGATAATGATCTGTTTTCTTCTTCCCTCTCCCTTCCTCTTGTACTTTTTAGGCTTTCTTAGACTTTATCACATTAAAGTTTCCCTTTTGTTAAATGTTTTGTACCTTCAATCGAACCATTAAAGAGCATTTGTGTAGAAGATGATGAGTTTACTTCCAGAAGTTGTCAGTACATCTTAAGATTTTAGAACAAATTTGAAGAATTGCCTTCCTTAGTGTTTCTTAGTGAGCATTGCTGAAGTCAGACAGTCACTACCTCTGCCTTTAATTTCTTCTTAGGATCTCATAACATTTTAATCTTTTTTTTGTGTCAGAGTAATCCTTTCTTGACTTTGGTGTGTTTTATTAACAGAACCTCTCTATTGCAGGAGAGGTAATATCTAAGAAATAGACTGTTAGTCTGAAGAATGTTTTGCATAAATACTTAGTTTTTTAAAATGTTCTGTAGACATTGAGAGTGATGAAATTCCTGTTGAGTGTCTACAATAAGGCATTAATAACAAGGTTTTAATCATTACTTTTCCATATAGGCATGTGAAGATTTATAGTACTGCATCTTACAAAGTAGTTCACACCTTTAACTATGCAACGTCCATCCTCAGTCTTGCATTGTCGGTGAGTACATTAGAAATAGGCAAGGTAATTACTGATACATTTTAAGTCACTGAGGTAATTAATTTTTGCTTTCATTGCTATTGGGTGTTTCAGAAGAATGCTACACATGCAAAGCAGGATGACTAAATATATTCCTCCCAAGTTTAAAGTCCTGTAAGAGGTTTTAAACATAATACATTCAAATACCAGATGTTACTGGATTAGATCTGTACAAAGTTGTGTGTTTATGAAGGACAGTGTATATCTTAGGGAAAGAACTCAGTTTAGAAGGGAAATCCTTTGACATTAAGAAGATTGTGCTTAATCTTTTGCTTTTGTGAATCCTCTTAAGTGGCAGTGGTAAAATCAAAAAAAGTAGTTAATTTGTTGAGAAATTTAGAATAGGATGAACTTGTCTTAGAAGCTGTTGGTGTCAGATTGGTCTGAGGATGAAAGGAGGTGAGCGCATGAGGTATGAGCATAAGTAAATTGGTTTGCCACAGCATGCATCTTGGTGCCTTGGAAACAGAACACAAAGACTCCTTTCTCTGAAACAGTTATGTTCCAATGAATAAGAGATCTACTGGCCAGAAAATATGAGGCTGATGCCACTTTTTAAAACAATGCTGGCATCATGTAGTTACCCTCTTATGTGGCCTCTGAAGGACATGTGATAAAGGGATTGTGCAGAATCTTTATTATCTTTGTTACTTTATTCTTGTCCTGCTTTTCTGAAATCTAGGGGAAGGTGTGTGTATAGTGTCTTCCTTTCTTTTTTTCCTACCTTGTTCCCTAGGGAACTAGAGCTAAATGAGTTTTGAATTACTTTTAGTTGAGATGAAGAGTACAGAACAAAAAATCCTCCGTATTTTTAAGCACCTAGAGCAGCTGCAAAATGTGAAAAATACCTGTGAATTGACATGTGTGAGGTGTGTGTGTGCATATATCTTTTGGAATGTAATTTTTGTCTCCTATCGACTAAAACAAATTGAATTTTAAATGGGTATATGAGAACCTAAGTCTGACTTTACTGGGTCAAACCAAAGGCTAGTCTAATTCCACATGCTGTGTCCAGCTATAGCCATACGTAGACATGTATAAAAAAACTAAAACCAAGGCAAGTGTCTATAACTTTGCTGATGTTATTCCAAACTTGTTTTTCAGATGAGAAATTAGTTCAGAGAGTGTAATTTCTTTGTAATGCAAAGAATCTCTTACACTAACCTGCTCTGTCTCTTCCTGAGCTTTGACAAACTTTTAATCTTCATGTAATTCCTTGACAATAAGTTCCGCTTTGTTGTTACTTGTGTGAAGAATTGCCCCCTTTTGTTCCATTTGAGCTTTTATTAGCTGCATTTATTGCCCTTAAAAGACACATTGACCAGCTGATCCACACCTATTCCTGTCATCATTCTGTATGCTTTTATCATATTCCTCCTCAGTTGTGTTTTTTTTTCTGTCCCAGGCTGAAGAGTTCCATTTTAAATCAAGCCAGTCTTTGATTCTCTTTAGAGTTTTCTCATTCTAATTTTTGAGTCTGCAACTGTTTTTTGAGAGTGACTCACATGGACTTAAGATTTTGGTTAACAGTGGATCTATTCAGTGGCACGACTTTCTGGTTTTTGTTTCTTAGGTGGTAATTCTTTACACTTAATTTTTTTTTCTTACCAGCAGTTGAGCATTCAGATAGTTTTCATGGAATTATGTGTTAATAATAACTTAGTAGTTTTATCACAGTATCAGCAAGGTTGGAAGAGACCTCAAAGATCATCAAGTCCAACCTATTACCACAGACCTCGAGACTAGACCATGGCACCAAGTGCCACGTCCAAATGCGCCTTGAACACCTCCAGGGACGGTGACTCCTCCACCTCCCTGGGCAGCCCATTCCAGTAGCGAATGACTCTCTCGGTGAAGAACTTTCTCCTCACCTCGAGCCTAAACTTCCCCTGGCACAGCTTGAGACTGTGTCCTCTTGTTCTGGTGCTGGTTGCCTGAGAGAAGAAAGCAACCTCCTCCTGGCCACAACCACCCTTCAGGTAGTTGTAGACAGCAATAAGGTCTCCCCTGAGCCTCCTCTTCACCAGGCTAAACAATCCCAGCTCCCTCAGCCTCTCCTCATAGGGCTTGTGCTCGAGGCCTCTCACCAGCCTCGTTGCCCTTCTCTGGACACGCTCAAGCACCTCAATGTCCTTCTTAAATTGAGGGGCCCAGAACTGGACACAGTACTCAAGGTGTGGCCTAACCAGTGCAGAGTACAGGGGGAGAATGACCTCCCTGCTCCTGCTGGCCACACTATTCCTGATGCAGGCCAGGATGCCATTGGCCTTCTTGGCCACCTGGGCACACTGCTGGCTCATGTTTAGGCGGGTGTCAATCAGCACCCCCAGATCCCTTTCTGTTTGGCTGCTCTCCAGCCACTCCGACCCCAGCCTGTAGCTCTGCATGGGGTTGTTGTGGCCAAAGTGCAGCCCCCGGCACTTGGATTTGTTGAAAGCCATCCCCTTGGACTCTGCCCATCTGTCCAGGCGCTCGAGGTCCTGCTGCAGAGCCCTTCTGCCCTCCAACCCACCAACATCTGCCCCCAGCTTGGTGTCATCTGCAAACTTGCTGATGACTGTCTCGATGCCCTCATCCAGATCATCAATGAAGATGTTAAAGAGGATGGGGCCCAGTACTGATCCCTGGGGGACACCGCTAGTGACAGGCCTCCAGCTGGATGTGGCACCATTCACCACCACTCTCTGGGCTCGGCCCTCCAGCCAGTTCCTAACCCAGCACAGAGTGTTGCCATCCAAGCCACGAGCTGACAGCTTAGCCAGCAGTTTGCTGTGGGGGACAGTGTCAAAGGCCTTGCTGAAGTCCAGGTAGACCACATCCACAGGCCTCCCCACATCCACCAGGCGGGTCACCTGATCATAGAAGGAGATCAGGTTGGAGAGGCAGGATCTGCCCTTCCTAAATCCATGCTGGCTGGACCTGAGCCCTTGGCCATCCCTCAGGTGCGCAGTTATTGCCCCCAAGATAATCTGCTCCATCATTTTCCCTGGCACTGAGGTCAGGCTGACAGGTCTGTAGTTCCCAGGTTCCTCCATCTGACCCTTCTTGTGGATGGGGATCACATTGGCCAGTTTCCAGTCGTCTGGGACCTCTGCGGTGAGCCAGGACTGGTGGAAAATGATGGAGAGCGGCTTGGCCAGCTCATCTGCCAGCTCTCTCAGCACCCTAGGATGGATCCCATCCGGTCCCATGGACTTGTGGGTGTCCAAGTGGCTCAGCAGGTCCTGAACTAATTTATGTGCAAAGTCAGCACTTTTCTGCAGTACATCATTTAAAGTTGTAATCTTTAGCAGCAAATACATAGAACCTTAGGTATATATGTAAAATTTATACTAGCGACAGGTATTTTGAACAACTTTCACTTGTTTCCCAAAGTCCTCTGTTCAATGATAGCTTGTCCATGTCTGCTGTATGACATGTAATAGCCAAAGACAGTTGCACACCATTAAAAAAAACAAAACCTGTCAGAGATCATACTTATAGAAGGATGTTAGTGCGTATTTTTGCTTGCTTCACTAGACAGGCTGTAGTCCCTCTAGGTATTTTTAAAAGGTTTATTAGGTGGTTAATGTTGCTTACTGTCATGCCCGTGTTTTGAACAGGGTATTTGACCATGGAAGGTGCCTTTCAACGTAAGTTTTTGTATGCTACTGTGGTTAGAACATTATCACGAAGCATAAACATTTTAAAATTTGTGTACTAGCGCATGCATCATCAAATAAAACAGTAGGTTCATAACTCTATGATTTCTTTGTTTTAGCCTGAAGATGAAACCATAGTTGTAGGCATGACCAATGGAGTCCTAAATGTTAAACACAGAAAACCTGAAGTAAGGAAAGAAAAGACTGTGAAGAAGAGGCAACCGGCATATAGAACCTATGTGAAAGGAAGAACTTACATGCCAAAACAGGTATAGGATGGTGAGAAAATGTACACTAAAGCACTCCTCAAAGATTTCCTTTTTTGGTTTTGTGTTAAATTGAAGATAGGGAAGGGAGGAAAGGAACAAAGACGTACAAACAGATGTTCATTGTAATACTTATAATGTATTTTGTGTGTCTGTCTTATTCTGGACTCATCTTTCGCTTCTAGGAAGATTTCTGTGTCAGCAAACCTGTAAAACGTGTTTTGAGGAAATATGACAAGCTGCTAAAGAGCTTTCAATCTTCCAAGGCTCTTGATGCGGTACTGGAGGTAATGTGGTTTTGTTTGGTCTCAGAGTTGTTTGCTGGTGTGGATTCTTTTCTGTATGTCAAACTAGTTTTATTTCAGTGTATAACTAGAAATGAATCCAACCTGTGTGGGTTCCATTTTAGTTTTGCTGATGTCAACCCTGATTTATGTGTAAAGATATTGTTTTGGTACTAAACTCTTCACTATGTGTATCCAGCCACCCATCAGGCTTTATACTCCTGAAGTTACAGTCGCAGTTATGCAGGAACTACATCGCAGAGGAACGCTGAGGAGTGCACTTGCAGGCCGAGATGAGAAGCAAATCAACCTACTTCTTACCTTCGTGGCAAGGTATTACCTTAACCTGGGATGCTCTCTTTACTGTTTTGAGACTGGTAATTCTTAATAGCTTTCGTCTCAGTCTCAACAGATGATGAGTGGAACACTGGTGTTCTTGAAATCACATATCCATGCTGCTTTCTGATACCAGATCTGGGATAGCACTGAAATAGTTTATTGTTGCAAAAAACAATTTTATTGATAGTAGGAGAGAGTATGTTTTACTTATTTGATACATTCTNTTGTTCCAACAGTTCCATGTCCTTCCTGTGCTGGGGGCTTGAGAACTGCACATGAGCGTAGTCTATTATATTACATTTCCTTGTTGAAACTAGTATCTTCGTGTACATGATTCTTTTGCCAGTTTCACAACCCCCACTGCCTTCCTGAAATGGTCAATACCATGTATGTAGGCTTCTTCAACTTTGACTGCTGTTCTGTGACATTTCTTCATGAAGGAACAACTCTGTATGCCTTCATAAGAAGGCTCTACATTGATGAGAGGAGGAGTGCGGTTTGCAAAACCAGTAAAACTGGGATGTGTTGTGTTTTTACAGGCGTGTGATTGATCCTAGATTTACTTCTATACTAGTAACTGTTGCAGATATAATCACTGGTAAGTAGACTGGAAATTCTGAAAGCTGCACAGCTAGCTTGGAAATAAAGTAAGAAGTGTTACATTTTTAAGAAACCAAACATTTTCGGGCTTGTTAATAACTAAGAACTCAGTGATCCAGAAAGAGACACTGCCACACAGCTTTGACTGCAGTCAGCATCTGATTTGCACCGGCTGCAGGAAGCTCCTCATGGTTTCTCAAGCGTCTTTGGTACTTCATGATTCTATGCTTCATTTCCCAATGAGACAAAAGTAATATTTGAGGTTGTAAAAACATGTATTTCTTTGTTTGATTTCCTGTTAGTAAGCGCATACTAATAATTAACAGTTTTCAGAACTCCGTTACATTTTTGTTTTTGTTGATCATGTTGAACTTGTGCAGGACTCCTTAAATGCATCTCTAGCTAGGTAATATAATAGAATTCTAATGTTTTTACAGCGATGTGGATTCTTAAGTGCCTTTTTTTTCTTTACAGACATTTATCAGCCTGTGGTTGGGCAGTCGGCAATTGTCGATAGACAGTTCTTGAAACTTCAGAAAGCCATAGGAAAAGAGATTGACTATCAAGAGGAACTGCTAGAAGTTTTGGGAATGATGGATACACTGTTTGCTACTTTCACTAGGAAAAGAGCTACATATCTAGAAGAGAACAAAAGTAATGGTCTTGGAGAGACCATTGAAACAAATATGAATAATTGACTGACAACTATCACCAAAAATTGTCACAAAAATAATGTGGACTTGTGAAATACCTTTTTATAATAGTGACTTTCAAAATAAGCCTCTTCATGTTGAAACCTTTCAACGTGTGGCTTTGAATAGGCTGAATTACTGAAAACAGGAAAAGCAATGTTTACAAGTTTTTTTTCCCCACAATATTTTCCAAACAGTTGAATTTTAACGTTTTATTCCAAAGTTATGTAGCTTTGGAAGATGTTTTATTTATCCATTTATTCATAGACCGGCTGTCAACAATTTCCCATTTTTAATTACCGGAAGAAAACCTGAGATTATCTTCACCAGAAAATACTTCAGATTTAATCTAATGTGTCATTGCCCTTATTTAAGGTTAATATCGCATCTTGCATACTTGGACATCAGAATAAAACCATGACTCCTTTTATAAAACATGACTACATTGTGTTTTCTCTCCCTGCTTCACCTCTGTTTCAGATCTCCATGAATTCACAGGAAGCAGTAGAATGACTCAATGTATACTGAAACCTTTGTTAGCTTCATTTTTAATGGCTCAAAGGGATTTGCAAATTATAATTCTCTAAAAAAATTAGATAATTCTTCTAAAGGGAACTTCTTTTATGTTAAATGAACACAGTAAGTAAACTGCACACCATTGAGAAAATTTGCAGTTAAGTAAAGAAACTCAGTGTAATTCTGTCAATTCAAAGTACAGTAGATGCAATTTGAGTCTACATCATTACTAGTATGTATTTGAATGCTGGGATAATGGTTTAACTACAATCAATGCTGTACTCTGAAAAGATGGATTTTCCAAAGGCTGCTCAACACACATAAGAACAGTAGGGTCCTTTGTCCTTTACTTGTCCTTTACTCATTTTCTGTGACTTGTGTTTTCCTCCAGGCCTGGAATTTATTTGAGGTCTAATCCGCATTTCCTGCAGAAGGAATTTGCTCAAGTGTTGCAATGAAATGCGACTATCAGTGGTAAAAATAACCTGAACTATGCTGAAGGTTCTACCTAAAATCTTATTAATCTCTGACTGAATAGTGTGGAGTGGTATCTGGTTCCCCTTAAAATTGATGTGAGTGATATATGTTCCTGGCTACTGGGATCTGCTGGTTTTGAAGGCTTAGGAGGATAATAGGTAATGAGGAGTGTGTTCATGCAAACCTTATTTAAAGTTTCAGTTTCCTTGCAACTCACTTTACTTTGAAAAAAAATATTTTTGCCAGTAGACCTGAACTTTTAGGAATTGCCTTTTAGGAAATGTGTGCTACTTATAATTATCAGGGAATATCTCCTGGGAGACAACCGAAAAAAGAATTTCCTGTGTTGGGAGGTTTGTCTTAGAGCCACCTGTTTCATGACCCTTCAGTAGTGCTTGGTATTGAAAGTGGATATTTCTCTTGGCAGCCAAGAGTTCCATGACTTGAGAAGTACTGACATTGTACTGATTGTAGCACCTTAAAGTGTGGCTAGCAGAACCATAGGAAGAAGTTAGATTAAAATAGCAGATTTGAACTGAATTGGAGAGACATTTGATGGAGTGTTTGGTGGAAGAGAAATTGGTTGGATGGTTGCATCCAGAGAGTAGCGGTCAGTGGCTCAATGTCTAGATGGGTGGTGAGTGGTGTCCCTCAAATGTCTGTATTGGGACCAGTGATGTTTAATGTCTTTGTCAATGATACAGTGGGATTGAGTGCACCCTCAGCAAGTTTGCAGTGGATACCAAGCTGAGTGGTGTAGTTGACACCTGAGTGACAGGATACTATCCAGAGGGATCTGGACAAGTTTGAGAAGTACACCCATGTGAACCTTCTGTGGTTCAAGGCCAAGAGGAACATCCTACACCTTGGTCAGGACAATCCTTGGTATCAATACAGGCTGTGGAATGAAGGGATTGAGAGCAGTCCTGTGGAGAAAAGACTTAAGGAGTACTGGTGGCTAAAAAGCTGCACATGTGCTGACAATGTGCACTTGCAACCCAGAAAGCAAATTGCAGCTTGGGCCACATAGAAAGAAGTGTGGCTAGCAGGTTGAGGGAGGTGATTCTGCCTCTTGTGTCTGGTGAGACTACACCTAGAGTACTGTGTTCAGCTCTGGAGTCCTCACTGGATGAAAGACTGGTTTGAATGGGTCCCACTGGTTTGAGTGGGTCCAGAGCTCAACCACAAAAATGAGGAGGCTGGAACACCTTGCATGAGCGCAGGCTGTAAGAGTTTATAGATTGCTTAGCCTGGAGAAGAAAAGGCTCTGGGGAGACCTCATTGCAGCCTTTCAATTCGTAAAGGAAGTTTGTAAGAAAGGTAGGGCAGACTTTACTAGGTCCTGTTGTAATGGGACAAGGAGTAATGGTTTTAAACTAGAAGATGCTCTGTCACACTAGATATAAGGAAGAAATTTTACAGGGAGAATGGTGAAACACCGGAAGATATTGCCCAGAGAGCTGGTAGAGCCCGATCCCTGAAAACATTGCAGATCAGATTGGATGGGGTTCTGAGGAACCTGGTGTTCCTCAGAGAAGATAGCTCTGCTTACTGCAGTGGAGTTGAACTACATGACCTTTAAAGGTCCCTTCTAATCCATTCTATGATCTTACAGTAATTTGAATTACTATGCTATTTACTGTTCATGTTACTCTACCAAGTGAGTTTGCCAAGGTAGAGCAGGTGTGATATGTCATTTACACAAATGGAAAGCTGATCAAAACATGGGAAAAGAAATGCTATTTAAGATATTAATTTTGAAGACTTTTATCTGACTAGCCAACTGATTTTCATCTGCTTGAGTAGAAACAGCCATTTGTATCATGAATCATACTGGATTCACTACCTCTGTGTTGAAAGCTAGTATTTGTGTAGGTGACACCTAATCTGCCTCTCTCTTTTTCATGTTTCTGCTCATATCTGTTAGGTTTTTTTTTTTTTCTGATTAGTAAGATTTTTTTTTCATGACGCAAATTTTTCTTCAGTAACTACATAATTAAGTTACAGAGGAGCTTGGATAAGATGCTGTACTTACCTGTGTGATGTCTGCTGTTCATGTTTTGATTTTAATTATATTATTAATTTAAAATGAGACATTGGCTTTCTGGTAGGCTGCTGGTTGCTTGAAATAGGGGAAAAAAGAAAGTGTCTTTCAGGTAACAGTCTGCAGCAGCCACATTTTACATGTGAAAATTTGATTTTATTTATATGAAAATTATTTATCCATCATTGCATTACCTTATGCCCTAGTATTTTGAAGCCTTAAGATGAAATGTCATGAACTGAAATAGTTAAAATAGTTAATTGTGCATTGAATCCGAGGGGATGGAATTCTAGGGGTCCTGTTTGGGGAAGGGATATTCTTTATATATTCTACTTCTATAGGAAAGCGAGGATTTGTTACGTACTGTATCTTCTTTGACTTCTAGGTGATTTTGGAGTAACCAAGGTTGATTTGTCTTTGAAATACAGTTAATAAATTACCTTTTCCCAAAACAGATAGTTGTAGACAAAAAGTATACGTTACTTTTTCAACATCATTTTCCTAGGAAGCGTTTTTGCAGTTTCTTACTGGGAAGAAAGAACATCTCCTCATCCCCAAAATGTTACAGCTCAGGAGCATTGTTCACGTATAAGGTTGCAAGAAAAGTGGCTTCTCTAATTGACTGCAACCAGAAATAACACTGAGTTTAAAAAATAAAAGTAAAGTCAGTGCTATTGTCGCCTGTGTTCAGCCATCTGAATTGCACGAGGGAAAGGGAATGTTGAGCTGGTTGATCACTTGGTTGATTTTTTTAATCAGACCTTCCACTGAGCATTTCTCAGGAAAGACAATGATCTCTTTTCCATGGACTAATTCTGCTAATGGGTGAAACTTTTGTTGCTAGATTACTCAAGACATTCTAATTTATTGAGGGTAAATACCTTTGTATTTCAACAGATACACTCTGAAGACTGTGCTGCTAAAATTTACTAAATTCCATTGCTCAAGTTGTTCAAAGCTGAGTAGCCATGCAGAATATTTAAAATATGAGAAACTGGAACAAGCCTATAGAAAGGAGCATTAGAGATAACATTGGTCAGGTGCTTACTGAGGTTGGTCACCTCACAGATAGAGACATAAAGTGGAGATGTTTAATACATTGTTCACTTCTGTCTTCAACACTGATAGTGGGCCTTATAACTGATAATAACCGATAATTCCCAGCTGACCCTGAAATTATTAAAGACTTGCTGCTCCAGCTGGAAGCACATAAGTCTATGTAGCTTGCTGAGGTTCCCAGGGTGCTGAAAGAGCTGGGGGATGTCATCATGTGTCTTTCTCTCCCTTAGTTTTCAGTAGTTTTGGGAGTAAAGTTAGAGTCAGCTGGAAGCTGGCAAATGTCCCAGTTTTCAAGAAGAAGGAAGACCTTAGTAAATACAGGTCTGTCAGTCTCACTTCAGTGCCTGGTAAAATTAGCATGGGTTTACAAGGGGGAAATCCTGCTTAATTAATGTGGTAAGTGAATATAACAGCTGTAGAAATGGAATCCTTATGTGTCCTGTAAAGTATGCTGGGGCCAGATGTAAGAGGAAAGATGCAAGCCACTTCTAACCTGGCTGCATTCTATCAAACCGTATCTCTCATTTTTCCTCCTTGCAAATTAACTTTCCAAAACCCTGATCTCACCATAGCCAGTGGGTATATTAGCTACCTAAGCTCAGAGTTGTGCACTTGTTCTGACAAGTACAGTGCAGAAAGTCCCTTGCTTTCTTGTACTCTGCAGAGACGTTTGTCTTGTAACAAGCCACTCAAAGCAAACCAACAAAAAGTTTCAAATTCTAGTGATGGGCTCACACCATGTAAAGCCTTGAAACTCTGAAGCACAAGTGGGAGTAGTGGGGATTTACTGCCTTCTTTCCCTCAGTGATGTGACCTTCATGATTGTGTGTTCTGTTGCAACAGTCTAACCTGTATATTTCTTTTTTAAATGCTGGTGAAAATATGTGTTTGGATGAGTAAAAGTAAGTGAATCAGAAGGGTTTAATTGGATTGAGGACATCTGATAAGCTCATTTATTGTCTTGGATTTTTGATGATGCAATGTGAGTCAGGTTATGATCTTGTTATTAACTAGGAGCTTTCACATAAGCTTGGCTACAGCTTTTCTGTTTAGCTGAATATGCTTCATGTAAGCCTTTGAAGATAACTGAGAACATCAGTCTGAATTGCGTTGCTGTTTCCTAGGTTTAAAAGTTTGTACATATCAGGATGTGTTATTAAAGTCAATGTGTTCACTATTCTCATTGTAAATGTTTTATTTTAGAAATCAAGACCTACAAGTATTCTTGTGGCTATTGTGGGAAAGGAATACACAATGGGGAAGAAGTATGGCAATAGAGCATGCTTTCATTTTGGATTATATTCTTGGAGGACTTGGATTTTTCACTGCTCACTTAGTCAATTTTAAACTCAGTAAAGTAATTATGGTTTAGACCCAGCTGAGCCCCAGGCAGCCACTCACCTGCTATGCTGCTTGCCCCCTCCCTCTTTTGGGATAAATGCAAAAGTTGGGAGCAAAATGCAAAATCCCTGTGAGTTGAGATAAGAGCTTAACAGAGTAGTACAAAGAATGAAGAAATAACAGGAATGATATTAATACTAATTAAGTAATATGTAAACCAAGTGATAAAACTCAAAATGCTCTCACCCAACACAGCACCTGCCCACTCCAGCCGTGCCCCTTGTACAGTGGACTTGACATTTATGGTGTGGAATACCCTACTCACTGACTCAGCTGCCTGTCCTGGGTGTGGCTTCTCCCTGGTTCTTGTGAGAAAATTAACCCTGTCCTAGCCCAACCCAGAACATAATTTAGATTCTGCTTAAGGTCTGTCTGGACTGAACAGGTCCAACTTTGCCACGTTTTCTCTTTCCTTGATTGCCTTTATTCTCCTTGATTTCACAGATGCTTGGGATACTGAGGAAATACACATTTTTATAGCATTCCAGCCACTGCTTCACAGTAGAACTCCCAATCCTTTTATACATTGCTTGCAGGACTCGCGCAAGCTTTTTTTGATTCCCACAGCTTGGCACCCTAGTCTGGTGCTCGATGAAACAGGTTTTCAGAACAGGATTAGCGAGTCAGCATGACAAGATGGTTTAAAAAATACTTGAATTACATATTGTGCACGTGTAGCAGCTGAAAAGCGGAAATACGGTAGTATCTGTCGGCATCAAACTACTTCGCCGCGTGAAGTATGCCTGGAATAGTGACCGCGCCGCCAGCTGATGATCAGCCAAGCCCCATGCGTCGGTAGTGTCTGGCTGAGTGCTGCTTGGTTCGGGGATGGCTGTCGCGAGGGAAGGAACCGGGGAGGGCTACGGCTGCTGAAAGCCGAGGAGATTCCCCCTACTCCGCCCGCCCCTCCGGCCTCACATTCAGCCGTATGCAGCCGCGCTGCGCCCGGGAGAGGGCAGCGCTCCGCTCCGAAAGGCGCTGAGGCCGGTGCTCCCCCTCCGGTTGCCGCGCAGGGCACCCCGCGGGAGTCTCGACTTCCCCCAACCTCATCCGTCGAGCACTGCTACCGCTGCTGCTGGAGCAGGTTGCCACCAGCGGGGACTTAAAATAACCTGCCCCAGGACCATCTCAGCGCGGCTTTGTTTCCTCAGCCAACGGGCTGCCGGGGCCCGGGGGCGGTGCATCCGCGGGACCACGCGCAGAGCTGGCGGCGGTCAGCAGCGCCGCCTCCACCTCGGCAGCGCGGCCGGCGGCAGTCTCGCTAGGGTGTCCCGCGTAGGTAAGACGGCCGCCACCCTGGGGGGGAGAGAGGAGCTCGATTGGGGGCACCTCCTGCCCGGCAGTCCCCGGTCTGGTGCAGCGGGTGGGTACCAGGGCGGTTGCGAAGGGCTGGGGACGGCGGGTTCCCTCTCCCTTCCCCGACGCGCCACGTCGAGCCCGCGGGTATGGCGGCGTTGACGTTCTGTTGACAGAGATGCGTCCCGGGCGCTCCGCTGGTGTCCGGGATAAACGCTTCATGTGGGTTGTCACCTTCCAAAGTCGCAGAAGAGGGGGAGGATTATTAATTTGTTGTGGTTGTTTTTGTTGTTTATTTACTCGTTATTTTGCTGTGAGAGCTGCTTGCGTTTTCTTCAATTCTTGGCCCAAGTGAAAGAAGTTTTAAACTTCTTTTAACTTTCTTAATAGCCAGAAATTATAAAGGAAATTGAAATTTTTCTAACGGCAGAATCCTGAGAAACAAGTTTTCAGGCAGTGCTCGGTAGCGTTTTGGTGGGACGCTGGTGTGTGCAGCGTAGACCTGTGCAAGTTTTCATCCTTCACAGTGGCGCTTGTACAGAACAAAGTCTCTAAAATCCGTCAGAATTTTAATGGACTTACACCTGCCTCTGTATTTTGTCCCATACAAAAATTTAGACAGTTCTCTTAAGGTAAATGAATGCTATAGAAAGCCTAACAGATGACACCAGGCTTTACTTTCGTAGAGATAATTTGCTTTCTGCCATAGTTTATAGAAGTATGATTTCAAGAGGCATTTTATTAAGAGGGATTTTTCCACATAGGCAAAAAATGAACTGTTTTTGTCACTCTGGTATGTAAAACTGTCAGGATAAAATCTAGCGAAAAGATTTAAGTGCTTTTCTTTTTCCAAAGTGTTGTTTGAACATTGAGCCTAACAAATGATGACATACGTGTTATCTTCCTAATAATCTACCAGATGAGGAAACTCATCTGGCCTCCTCAGTTCAGTTCTAAATTAGACATTTCTGCCAACATTTTGTTATTTGATAACGGAGTATTCTTTTTCTCCATTTGAAACTGCCGTTGTTATTCAGAAGTTCGCATTGTCTCCCCTGAGAGTAATTCCTTTGTGGGGCTGTTGCAGAAGGGTATGATGTGTGAAATGTCCTGACATTCTTTTGATCTGAATAGTACCATGAAGGAGAATTTGCACCGTGATTTAGGAAGGATGGCCTATGACTAATAAAGCCTCTGAGAAGATCCAGTTCCAAGTTTTGGCTTTGCGTGACCCCCACATCTCAATTTTCCACTTAGAGGTGGGCGATGCAGTAGTCTCAGAGTAGGATCATATATTATCTATGGGTTCTACAAATAAGTCTTTTAGGTTTGAAGATGCTACCTAGAATAGCAAACAACATTTGTATCCCCATGTGTGTTTGTGCTCAAGTACTGAAGCAGCAGAAGTCTTCATTTACATGAGGATTTTTCATACATTTTAATGGAAGTAGTCAGTTTTTGTTTTTTTTCTTTCCCGAAATGGCTTGAATATTACTATGCCTATAGCGTCTGACAACCCCTCCCCCCCCCTTCCCTTCCCATCTGCCTCAACTGTTTTTGGAAGTTTCCTCAGTGTTGTCTGCTGAAATTCTTCGAAAGTTGTGGAATTAAGAAAAGATTTTCCTGCGGAGTGGTTGAGCTATGTGAGCTGTATCTTTCAGATGAAGCATCACTAAGATCAGTGGGTACCACTAAACAACATTAGTAGAGTGCTCTGAGGTGGAGTAGTTGCCCTTTACTAAGAATCTGTTTCTGTGAATATCAGGATTATATCTGATGACATTTCGTATCAAAAATTTGTGTCTTGCACTCAATGGCTGCAGAGTTTATTGTGTTGTTCTAGCTGATCGTGAAAGTGGGATGCAAATTACAAAAGCATCATTGAAAACACAGTGTATTGCTTAATTTCATTCATTAATTACAGCAGATGGCCAAGTCTAAGTGATGATGAAGTGTCACAGGTAACACTGAAGCATGTATTTGAATTCATTTGTAGAACAATATGTTTCTAGTCCAATTCTTTGATACCTTGTCAGTAAAGTCTGCAATTATGCTGTAGGAACTCTTTGATAAGTTTGGTTTTGCTCTGGTCTTTTGACTTTGCTGGATCCAGACTTATGAATAGTAAATTCTAAAAGCTGTTTAAAAAAAAAAATAAAAAAAAATCATAATTTAAAAGCTAGTATCTCTGTCAGAGTGGGCATCAAATGGAGTGGGGGAGATGAGATAGATGTCTGGGAATGATATCAAACGTATTTTATTTTGTTTAAAGACCTTACTTATACATTTGGTTTTATTTTTGTCTTCTGGTTATACATAATTCATAGTTCATATTTCTAAGGTTTTTAAAATCCAGAGGACTGTTTTATTTTTAGTTGAAATGAGAATGCTACCTTAAGAATGTTAATGCAGGAATGCATAAGAATACATTTTACCAGCCTTAGGAGCGGGCTTCTGTGTAAGAGGATTTTTTGAAAGTTATTTTTGTGTTTTAAACCCCAGATCTGTTTTTTAAAGGTTGAAAAATGTGACCCTTTTTGGGACACTCTTTAAATATCTTCTCTGCTAAGGTGTACAAAACGGCTGTGGCTTTAACAAATTAAAGAACTATGATAGCCATGAATGAGGTGGTTTTTTTGGAGGATTTCTCTTTTTCTCTCATATTATTCTAAGAAGGCTGTTTTAAAGGCCATTTAGCTGCATTTCTTCTGGTTACTTCCTTCATGAGGAACTAGTATGTGCTGAAGTAATCAACAGTAGTGCAAGCAGCTTCATTATAAATTTAGTAGGCAAGGGTTTATTTCACCTAACAATTCTGCAGTTTGAATATTGTTAGAAGACAGTAAATGAAAGTGCTTGTGATGCTGTTAGCTGAGGATTTTTCTTTGCCCCTTCCCTATTCCATATGCACTAAATGTTCAGGAGAACCAGACGTAGAAATGAAAGATTACATCAAAAGCCTTAACTGTAAACGTGTGAAACTCTGACTTCAGGAATGTAGTATTTATTATGAATATTTTTTTGGCTTGATACATTTCTTTCTTCCAAAGACTTTTAATCAGAACACGGACAGGCATGTAAAGGAACATCCTGTACCACATTAGACTTGATCGCAGTGCACCACAGTTTCTTGCACTGGGAAAGCTATGAGTGAGCCTTTAGGTGTATGTATGTAACATAACTCAAATGGAATCTGTAAATTCAGAAATACAGTTTCATTCAGTGGGTGTTTGTTGAGAGGAAGCAGTGGAATGAACTTAATTAATGGAAACTGGTTGGTTGATGAGTACCACACTGGAATATATAATCATGAGATGTACAATAATTCATGTCTATTTTAGATGCTGGCTTGTGGGTTGATATAACATCTAGCTCCTACACAGCTTACATTGCATGATAAAAAATAATGAAATGATGATAAAGTTGACATGCAACACAGTCATCCAGTGGAAGAGAGCTTGGTAGCAGATGTCTTAATATACCTATGCTGCTAAAATTTACAATGCTCAAAGCATTTAGCTTAGACAAAGATACTTTATTTTAAAACATCACAGATGGAGCTCTGGAAATTAGTTCCTGCCTGCTTTCCAATGGCCTCTGGGTGGGACAACTCATTTTCTTGTTGCTGCAAGTGAAGATTTAATGTGCTTGTCTTAATTATGATAAGACGACTGTAATTCTCTTACAGACGTGAGTTTCAATGTGGCCATCAACAAAAAGAACATAATTTTAAAAAAGGCACCTGTGAAGCATTGTTGGAGTTTTGTTTACATTACTTGACAATTTTGATGTCCAATCTGTTGCTTTAGAGTTTCAGAAACAGCACTAGTGGGGTGTGGTGTAGATGTGTGGTATTATGATTTGAAAGGAGACTATAGCGAGCCAGGCCTGGAGACCTGTGTTTTGTCTTTGAATTGACACATAGAAAAATAGTATGAATATATATCTTATGACTTGCAGCCATTTGCAAAGCTCGTACAAACTGTGGTGTGGTGCTGCTTAATGAGCTGTGGAAGCTCATTATGGCTTTAGTGAATCCCTGAGTTAGCTCAACACTAGTGTGTGCTGAATCACAGAGAAGCGCCAAAGCCAGAGTCTTGCCTACACCACCTTTGTGTCTTTCTCTTGTAGTTAATATGCTTTGTGTACAAGGAAGAAGAGAAAGTCAAGTTGTACGGCAGGTTGCTGTAGTATCAGGAAGTGCCCTTTTGTCCTTAGGAATATGCTGATGATCACAAGATGTCAGAGGTTGGAAGGGACATCCATAAATCATGGAGTCCAACCGCCCTACCAGGGCAGGACCATAGAATCTAGCTCAGGTTGTACAGGAACACATCCAGACAGGTCTTGAAAATCCTCAGAGAGGGAGACTCCACGACCTCTCTGGAGAGCCTGTTCCAGTGCTCTGTAGCCCTTACAGTAAAGAAGTTCTTCATCATGTTGAGGTGGAACTTCCTGTGCTGTAGTTTCTATCCATTACCCCTTGCTCTATCACAGGTCATAACTGAAAAGAGTTTGTCCTCTCCCTCGACACCCAGCCCTTGGATATTTCTAAACATTGATTAGATCCCTTCTAAGTCTTGTCTTCACCAGACCAANCCTTCTAAGCCTTGTCTTCACCAGACCAAAAAGTCCCTGGTCCCTCAGCCTCTCCTCATAGGGCAGGTGCTCCAGCCCCTTAATCATCTTTGTAGCCCTTCATTAGACTCTTGAGTAGATTCTGTCCCTCCTGAACTGGAAGGTCCAAAACTGAATGCAGTATTCCAAGTGATGTCTCACTACAGCAGAGCAGAAGGGAAGGAGAACCTCTCTTGACTGGCTTGGTGCACACCTCTTAATGCACTGCAGGATCGCATTGGCATTCTTGGCCACAAGGGCACATTGCTGTCTCATGGATAGCATGTTGTCTACCAGCACTCCCGTGTCCTTCTCCACAGGGCTGCTCTCTAGCAGATCACTTCCCAACTTGTACTGGTGCAGTTTTATTATTCCTTTCCAAGTGCAGGACTCTGCACTTACCCTTGTTGAACCTCATTAGGTTCCTCTGTGCCCAGTTCTCCAGTCTGTCCAAGTCTCGCTGAATGGCTGCACAGCCTTCAGGTGTGTCAGCCAAGCCTCCCAGTTTGGTATTGTCAGCAGACTTGCTGAGCAGATGGTGCCTGTCTGTCCCCTCATCAGTGTCATTGATAAAGATGTTGAACAGGACTGGACCCAGCACTGATCTCTGAGGGACTCCACTAGTTACAGATCTCCAGGTGGACTTGGTGCCATTGATACACAGTAGGTGCTAAGACAGCCAAATAGTAGTCATAGTGTTGGGTGAATGATCACTTTGTCAACCCAAAGAAATGCCGTTCTCCTGAGATTTAGATAATGCTTTCCCTTACCTAATTTATTAGATGTCTACAGAGTGAAAAAGTTTGATAACTGATGTCTTTTGCATTAAAATGCAATTAAGCCCATTTTCCATTGATTTTGTTGTTTTGGCCTTACAAATATGCCTTGATAGTCGAGGAAACTAAAATGCTACCATTTGTAATATTGGAAATTTGATATATGAGAGTACCAAAACTGGCAACCAATAAATAAAGTACTGAGTGAGGAAAAGTGTTGGAGGGATTATTGATACTGATATTAATTATCATCTTTGATAAAACAGTACTTGATATTCATCTCAATAACTTCAGTTGGTTAGAAGGCTGGCAGTAGCATTTAACACAAGGTTTAAGTGGAGACTCGAGATTGAAAGAAAAGTCAGTATTTTTTGCTCTTTTTTTGCATATTTACCTCTGCTTGACTGAAGTGTGTGCTGCAAGTCTCTTCAGTTTGCAGCACAATGCAGTAAATGCTGCCATTAAAATTTCCTGTGAGACTAGGTGTTGAAAAGATTATTATAGTGATGTGTTGTCATGATGTTGGACAGCTCGACCCTCCCCTTGCTGTGTGGAGTAGGATTGCTCCTGAGTATGAGAGAGCAGTTGTCTGCATGGCATCTCTTGGGCACAGGGCACCCTGCTTTTTTGGGTGAGTGGTAGTGTGTACGTGATAGTCTCCCTCAATCCCTTGCTCTGAAACAAAGATTGCACAAGAACCACTCTGTAGTCAGAGCTGAGTATTTCCTCCCTACGTGCATCCTCTTCTTCCTGTCCCTCCTGGCCGCTTCCAGCAGCCAAGATGAGTTACTGTAAGCCCCAGATGGAGGAAAGACATTACCATTTGCATAAAACTTTTTTCTAAGCAACCATCTCTCTCGAGAGTGTAAGAAAAGCAAATGAGGTTGCTTCATGATACATGATGACATTTATTAATTCTTCTGTAAGAAGCAAGTACAGTTAGGTACACCTTTGTACTCAGGATACACTGTTACAAGCTGATTTGTCAGGGGAGTGCATGTTGAAAGTGCTGATCATATTTTCACAGAATCACAGAACATTGGGGATTGGAAGGAATCTTGAAACATCATCTAGTCCAACCCCCCTGCCAGAGCAGGATCACCTACAGTAGGTCACCCATAAACACGTTCAAACATGTTTTGAATGTCTCCAGAGAAGGAGACTTCACAACCTCTCTGAGCAGCCTATTTTTAGCACAATTCTAGTCAGTGTTCTATGGAAAACATTAGCTGCTTCAGGTGACCTCAGGATCTTTACGGAGGTAGGAATTTGGTGTTTCTGAACACACAAGCTCACTGGGGATCCACAGGGTGACTCAAACAAAGGGTGGCAAGTGGTTTTGTAAAGGGGTTTGATTTCTGTTTTAAAATTACACTGAAGTCAAGCTGCAATAATGTAAATAAAGTGATGGGGGCCAATAGATGAATATTAACAAACTCATGGTTTAAAAGGAGTGTGTGTTAGGGTGGTGGGTGTATCATTTTTTTGTTGTGATTGAAGCTATGCTCTTAATTCCTGCAGTTTGTAGGCAGGGAACTTCTCAAATCCGATGTGACTCAACAGGCTGTACCACGCATTAACAAGCAGTGAGCTGCACAACTGTGTTGTTCTTGGAAATTATTCAGCTGTAAAAACAAGGCTACATCTGAGCTGAGACAGCCTCCTCTTAAGACAAACCCTCTTTTTTGTTGCCCATTTCACCAAGTAGAAGTTGTGTGTGTAGTTGATCTCACCTTCCTGTTTTAAATCTATTGAATTGCTTCTGACATACTTTTCTCATTTGACAGGAATATTATTTTTAGAGTATGAATTTTTAGGATGTACCAAGGGTGAAATGTAGTCATAGAAATCAGACTTCCTATGATGACTGTAATTCCAGTGATGATTTGTGAAAGTAGCTTGATGTTTAGGATAGATAAGGTAACCTGCCTTTGGGGATCTCTTCTACAAAGTGGCTAAAAAACCAGCACCAGACAACTGAAATATTGGTGTGGAATAAAAGTTGCTCTAACTATATCTTGAGGTCATGTTCACTTTTTTTGTCTCTAGAGATAAGAAATGCTGCAATTCACACTGCTTAATTTGGGCAGCTAGGAATGTCTCGGTGGCTGGACTCAGCCTGACCTGTGCTGTATATTGTGTCTGTTGTGTGAAAAGCGCACAGCATGTTAAATAGGACCGCCCACCCCTCCTCTGGTGATAGCTGCACATCGTTATAATAGTGTCTGCTCATACTGGGGAAAATTGGGCCAAATGGATAGCCAATAAGCTTAATATAATTTTTTGCCCTGGAGGATGTTGACTTAGTTTGCAGACATCAACAGGGTATTTGATATCGGTGCCTCTTGATGGGTGCATAATAATTCCAGTGGCTTATTCTCTTTCTAGATGCTGTGACAGCAGAGTTGAACAGTGCTGAAGTACCTCTTTATGTAAGTTTTACAACACTGGACTTTTGCCTGGAGAATCGCTTTCGTTTGGGTAACAGTTCAATTCAAAAACAGAGTGAATGAAACCAAAGCCCCCATTCTCAGGTTGTCTGAGACTGCAGACTGTTGTTGGAGGTTGCTCTGATGCAGGCATGTGTGGGGATGATAGTTTTCAAAAGTACCGTGGCTCAGTTCTCTGAAATAAGTGTAAAATTATTTCCCCTTAGTGGTCATTTTCTTCTTCAGTAGTCTCAATTTCAGTTTTCAAAAGCAGAGTTTCTTTCTGTGAAGAGGCACCACTCTTGTCTCTTACCCATCATTTACAACTGTTTTTTTCTTCTGCTATAAAATTACCATTCTCTACAGTTCCGCAAAGCAGGAAATTGTATGCTGTGTCAGAAAAATGAGCAAGTTTGTAATCAAATCAAAGGTTTTTTTGGTTTTTTTTCCCCCACAAAACCTGAAGTGATTGCTTAAAATAGGTGATCTGGGAGTTCAAAACCAGGTAGTAACAGGAGCAGGGATAACTGGATTGAGGGCAAACTTAGTTTACTTGATGCCTTCAATGAGATGCAAGTACAAGGACTAAAATTTAGGCAGCCTAGTCATTATTATTAATAACCCATGCGTGTCTTCTTTTGGCTTATTCTGCCACAGTTTACATGAATGTGGGTGTCAAGGAGGTTAGTGAGCAGGCACTGTACAGTTTTCAAAAGGGTTGTAAAATATGAAACAAAGAAGCAAAACATTTTTCTGCTTGTGTTGAGATGGGAAATGGAGTGCAAATAATCTGCATTTGTGAAAGAAAAAGCAAAATATTTGATGAAGCATTTTTCAGATATTGAAGAATTTATGTATGGTAGTTGTTCCTCCTACTGAATGCAGTATCTAGCATGGATAAAGAAAACTCTCTCATGGAAAATCCTTCCAATTTAATTGTAGGTGACTGTTTTGTTTTGTTCTAAATAAATATTACTGATTACCATCATTAATCTTTGACATCGACTAAGAAATACCTTGCTGCCCTGGGGCAAACATTGTGGGAGTAGTCAACTTTAACAGCAGAAAGTAACATTAAAGAAGTTTATAAAAGCTGAAAGCCTGATGCTCTGTGAGCAGCAGAGAGGGATAAAGAAGAGTCTTTTCTCCTAAGTTGATGATGGTGCAGGTTACATCTCTATTCTGTCTTTCCAAAGGAGTATTTGGATGTTAATTCTTCAGGAAGAGACAAAGACATGAGCTCTCAGCTATGAGGCTCAATCGAAACTTACAGAAAATAAAACTTCCACTCATTCCTGTACTGTATGTTGCTTAATATTCTCAAAATGCACTTCCTTAAGGTATCACATGCTTTTGCCTACAACCACTGGAACTGGCTAAAAGCACTTGAGGTCTAAATTTAATTAACTTCTCTTGTATTCTGCTATACTGTAATGAAATGATTCAAAATTAATAATGATATTAATTTTGATATCCAGGCAGAGATTGTTAATAACTATGAAAACTGTTTATTAACATTAAATCTCGCCACAAAACTTATATACAAGGTTCAANTGGGGCTTTTGTCCCCTTTCCTGTGGCCACCACCCCCAGCACAGAAGGAGGGGGAGCAGGGGAGCATGCCTGGGCAAACCAGGACATGTACAAGCCCACCTTGGCCTTTTCAGGCCTACCACGATGTATACCAAGTCTCTCTCTCAAGTATCTCTGCTGGTTTGTTCTTTTTTGGGCTTGAGTTTTGTTTGTGACAGTGTTACAGTTTGTGGGTGAAGGGTAGTTAGTTGCGAAGAAGGGAGTGGTGCTTATGTATTGACTGTTTAATACTGGTCTATTGAAGTATTCCTACAAATGGTATGTTTTCCTCTGACTGAGCTGAGGAATGCTGAGAGTAGGACACAGCACCCAGATGCTCTGTAGCTGCTTGCATTTGATTGCCTGGAGACTCTCCCATCCACTTGGTGATAGTCTTTACCAAGACCAAATCTGCAGAGTGCCAAGGTGTGTCAATTCTTTTAGGTTTCTTTTTCTCCAACTTCTGTCCAGCATATTTCCTCTTAGTAGTCTTTGTGAACTTTGCATGGTTATGCCTGTTCTTTGCTTGTCCAGTTATTTGTTTGTTCAGATTGGCGATTTGCTCAAGGAAATGTGATATTTGCTTAGTGCTTTCAGTGTTTTCCATCACTTTAATAATGGGAGTGCTTTGTGATTTTTGTAGTGCATTGTTCCTACTCTTTTGTTGTCAAGAGACATTATGTAACTCATGTACAAAGAAGATTTGGGGTGATGTAAGTGCAGCAACATGCCTAAAATGTTAGAAAGTTATGGTGAAGCACACTGCTGTCCAGGTTTCCTAGATGCTAGGATCTTAGTGAGACCTTATCCTACAGTGAATTAGGAGGTACTGAGGCCAGGGACATTTCCCGTCAGTGTTTGGTATGCTTGAGGCAGCAAGTCCTGAATTTTTATGCTAGTTCATATGCATATGCAAACCTAGACCCTATCCACACCAGTATTTTCCTTCATCGTTGCACCACTGGAGATCAGCCTTGGTAATGGTGAAGGAGGAAGAGTGAGTGCAGTGTGGTGGCCGTAGCTGGCCTTCCAGGTGGACTTGCTCCACAAGCTGAGATGACAGAGTAGCTTCCCTGCTGCCTCCACATCAACTACTGGCCCAACAGATTGATTTTCTGAAGGCAGTGTAGGAGTGTGAAATTAGAAATTAAATACTAGTGCAGGCAAGATATCTGGCAGCTTTTTTATCATGTGCGATATGTTTGTCACCTTTCTCTACAAAGGCCTGTCTGTATTACAGTTAATTATCCCTTGAATCCATGCTATTTTATTTCCTTCTGTCATTACATAACATTTTTTAAGTTCTTCTGATATTTTGTTGCTTTTTTAAAGGATATACCTCCTTCTAGGAATTTTTTGGCAAACAGTTGTACCCTAGCCAGGTTCATTAGCATCTTCACTGTTTTCTTAATTTGCAGTCTTGGGGTTCCTTAAAGATGAGCTAGCGTAATTCCCTGTGACCCAGGTGAAAACATGGCTGCTTATTCATGAGTACCTTGATTACAGAACATATTTGAGTAAGGAACAAAGAGGAGAAAATGGAAAAAGACATGTTCTGTTCCCTGGGGTTGCAGACTAGAACGGCAGTCTTCTGGACTGGTTTTTAATGTTCTTCAAAGCAAAATTTGCTTTACTGATGGACAGTTTAACTATGTAGTGTTCTGTAGGTGAGAAATACGGTGAAACAGACGTAACTGTAAAGTGGTTTAGTGCAGAAATAAGCTCAAACTCTCTCTTCTGTGTGTGCAAGGCAAGAGAAAGGCTTTGTGTGCCCAGTGGTATGTGTCATACAAGGTGTAGCCATTCCTTAGGAACTGCTTTATTCAGTCTGTCACTCTTCAGTGAGTTGTGGGAGATGGTTCTTTCCGATGGACATTGAACTGTTAGAGTGGGTCCAGAGGAGGCCACAAAGATGAGGAGATGGCTGGAGCACTTCTTTTGTGGGGACAGGCTGACAGAGTTGGGGGTATTCAGCCTAGAGAAGAGAAGGCTCTGGGGAGACCTTATAGTGGCCTTCCAGTACCTAAAGAGAGCTAACAAGAAAGCTGGGAAGGGACTTTTTAGAAGGATTTGTAGTGATGGGATGAGAGGGAATGGCTTTAAGCTGGTAGAAGGTAGATTTACACTGGATGTTAGGAAGAAATTCTTTACAGTGAAGGTGATACTGGAACAGGTTGCCCAGGGAAATTGAGGATGCCTCCTTGTAATGGTTATGTGTGAGTGCAAGATGGTATTTTGAAAATTAATACAGTTTATTAATTTTGTTATTCAGAAACTCACCACCAACCAGTATTTTTAATAATAATAATCGGTTCTTCGCATGGTCATGAAAACATTATACAGAGGGAGATAAACAGGGAATCTAGAACACTTAAGAAACATAACTAGCAACAATATAACAAACATTAAACTTAAAACTGGAAAGAGATTCTTAGTTTCAGTTGTACCTCTTGCCCAGCAGGGGACTCGAGAGGCTCCTTTCTGCTGCTGAGACAGATGGTGTTCAGATTCACTTAAGAATTTACAGAATTTTGCTAAAGATTTGCTAAGAGGTTTTTGAGTGTTTATTCACAAAGTAGTCTCTCTGGATTTCTGGGACTGCATTATAGTGTCAGACAGTACCCAAAGCATGTGAAGCGGTTGCTGTTGGTGGTTTCAGAGCCGTTTCCCCAGGCTCTATTCTCAGGAAGCTGGGCGTCTGGCACAGTCTCTGACCTGGTTCCTTCGGACTCCCGATTCAGCAGAAAACTTGCACAGGGGCAGGCAGGGTGCAGTGAGACAGTAGCACAGAGGACATGTTGAGGCAGAAGCAGCAGTGGCAGCAGCAGCCTGTCGTGTTACCCACTCATCTCTTTCATCCATGCAGCTTGAGTCTAACAGACCTTTGGACACAGATTAGCCAATCAAGAGTGGGATTTTGCCAAACTCAACCATATTAGATGAAACCAGGGCTTTCCTTTTCTTTTCCCATGGTTTCTTCTCCCTGCACAGAAGGAGGGGGAGCAGGGGAACATGTCTGGGCAAGCCTAGTTCAGGCCTATTTTGGCCTATTTAGGCCTACCACAACACTCCTCTCTGGAGGTGTATAAGGCCAGTTTGGGTGAGACCTTGAGCAACCTGGTGTTGTGGAAGGTGTCTCTACCCATGGCAAGGAGTTGGGACTAGATGATCTTTCAGGTCCCTTAAAACCCGAACTGTTCTGTGGTTCTGTGATGATACCACATGCAAGACTTCTGTGCCTGCCTGGGCCAGCCCTCGCGTTATACAGCAGTCGTGATGTGAGTGAGCTGGGGCATACTACACTGGCTGGCTCAGCTGGTTGTCCGGCATCTGGGCCCTTCCAGTCTTTTGTAAGAAAACGAACCCTACCCTAGCCAAATTCAGGACATGTTGTTTAAAATGTAAATGTGTGTTGGACTTCCAGCGTGGATTTGCTGATGCATAGACCTTTTTCACTGCCCTGATCCAGTGCTGGGTGGAGTTACAAGTGTTTTGTTGTTGACTGTTCAAGGCCATCGTGGGTGGCTTGCATGCAGGCACCCACAAAAGCATGCACAGGGCAGCCTTTGTTTGGATGTGAACTTGTTGTCACAGTGAGACTGAGGCACCACATGTAAAAGAAGGGGATCTGTTTTAAAAAACATGAAGGAAAAGAGTGGGTACTTCAAAGCAAGTTCGTCAGGGGTTGGATCATGTTTTGCTCCCATGGCGTATTATTTTTCCTCTGCTTTTGTTTTCTTTTTCAGTCCTTAGACTCATATAATATGATCACTTTTGTTGGAATAGACCTCTAAGATGGCTGAATTGAACTATTATCTAAGTGTATCAAGTCTGATGCTAATTGGTGCCCCACAGAACGGTGTCTGTTCATCTTTTAAACATCTCCAGGGTGGTGATCAAGCCTGGTCTTTTCTAGTGCTGGTGACCTCTTCAGTGAAGAAGTTTCCTCTA
>WBNM01022348.1:0-15085 GCA_013399055.1 Ramphastos sulfuratus | reverse complement strand
AGTGGATGTTAGGAGGAAGTTGTTTGCAGTGAGGGTGGTGAGACACTGGCACAGGTTGCCCAGGGAGGTTGTGGAGCACAGAATTTGGGGGATTCTGTGCTCCACAACCTCCCTGGAGATGTTCAAGGCCAGGTTGGATGAGGCCTTGACTAACCTGTACTAGTGGGAGGTGTCCCTGCCTATGGCAGGAAGTTGGAACTGGATGATCTTTGAGGTCCCTTCCAACCTTACCATTCTATGATTCTATGATTCTATGATGGTCTAAAAACACACACACTGAAATTAACTCCTTCATTAGCCTCACAGCTGCTACTCCTTATCTCTTTTCATTTGCCTTAATTACAGCACTGCCAAACTTCATGTTGTGATTCCAGGATTGTGCATGATTAACACAATACATGACTTACACTTTTTAGAATATTAAACACAGGCCTCATGAATAAAATTAGACTTTACAGGTGACAGTTGCAAACCAGCTCCGCTCTTCGAGCTCCCTAGAAACGCTCTGCTCCTCCTGCCTGTGCCACAACTTCACTTCAAAGTGATGAGCCAGCTCTTTATTCCACTCAAGTGGCTCACATTAAAAGACAAAACCCAGTGGGTTCAGCTCTCAGCCAAACTGCAAACCCACTTTAAGGCTGGCACTACGAAACTCGTTCTTCGTCTCCACAGGTTCATAGGTGTGAAGTGCAATGTGTCGAGCTCAGCACTTCGGTTGTGATTCATGTTGTAATTTAATCATTCCTGAAATGTTGTTTACTACATGAAAGAAATTGTACTTCAGCAACAAGGATCAGAAAGCAAGAAAATCAGATCAGCCCAGAAGATCTACTGAGTCACTAAGGAGAATGGCAACAAGGCAGATGTTATCCCTGTGAATCCAGAGTAGGTCAGCAGTAGTCAAGCCCTTTGGTTACCCCTGGGTGACCACTGTGGATAGAACCTTTCTCCAACTCATCCTTAAGAGCTCTGTGGGCACACAAGAGCAGTCCTTGAAGAGCAGGTCTCAATATTGCACTTTGCCATGCATATAAATAAGTTTGTGCAATGACAGCTCCCATGCCTAATTCCAGTCCTGTCCATAAATAGATGCTTATGAGGCCACAGGCAACAGGTAAGGCACTGAAGAGCTGCATCAGTCAGCAAAAGCCATCTCCTATGGCCTTCTCTGGAGCTCCTGGAGCTCCAGAACATATCACAGCTGTTCCACAGGTGGGAATTCAGCAGTAGGAGGTATCAGCCAGACCTCTTCACATCCACCAACATAACCACTGAAATCCTTCTCACCTAACAAACACAAAAGAAAGCAGCACTTCACACCCACTTTCTGCTCTATGACACGGGGCAGCTATCTTGCTAGGTTCTTGAACATGCCTTAAATTTGTACAATAGCATAAACAGAAGATCTGATTTTTATGTGCATGACTTTGTGGCACATGCAGATGAGAGGCCAGCCAGAGGCTGCAACCAAGCAGCCAGCCACTACAGCATAGTTTTAAGACCACTAGAGCTGGTGTTAGGTGATTTCCACCTGCAGGACACGTCACAAATCCCCATTAGCCACGGAAATCCCTTTTCTCTTAAGATCAAGACCATGCCATAATAACAGTTTGTGTTTCCATTTACTACTCTTCATCAAATTATGAAAGTAAAATTGCAAGCAAAATACTGGTGGCACTGTTTGTTTTTCTTGGGTCCTCAAACACCAGCCACAACATATGAAACAGAGGGCAAGGGGAGGCCAAGTGGAACAAGGCAGCTGGGTGGATCTGACTGAAACACAGGGTAGCACAGACCAGAACCACTGCTAACAGTAGAGAAAAGGGGAAGGGAAAACGTGCACCAGAAAGAGATTAGATCTTTTACAGACCACTATTGCACCTCAATAAAACTTTAATACAAAAAGAATGGAGAGGCCCAGGCTGCTCTTTTAAAAACTATTTTTTTTATTTCCCCAAAGTATTCTGCTTACCTCAAACTTCAAGGTTACTTAATTATGTTGNCAGGGCCTGTTCCTCAGGGCTGCTCTCAGCCATTCCCCACCCAGCCTGGAGTTGTGCTTGGGATTGTGCCTACCCAGGTGCAGGACCTTACACTTGGCCTTGTTGAATGTCATGAGGTTGGCCTGGGCACAGCTCTGCAGCCTGTCCAGGTCTCTCTGGATGGCATCCCTTATATACACACACACATATAAATATATGTATACATATACACACATACATATATATGTATACTTATACACACACATATATACATATATATGTATACCTATATACACACATACACACGTATATACACACATATGTATATAGGTATACATATATACATATACACATTGCAGTCTTTTTCTTGGGGTTGGGGTTGTTTTTTCCTGCATGGCATAGGGAAATCAGTGCTTTCCTTCATTTTTCTTCTTATTTAGATAATGTTGCATCTGCATATTGAAATACTATAAATGCTGAGCAGTCAGATATACTCCAATTTAATAATACCTACTTGTTCTTCACATTCTGTTCCCCACAGCGTGTGAAGGAGCAAATACACACTCAATAACCAGAGTGAATTAGTGTAAAGCAGTGTGCCAAGCCCACTGCTTTTCATGGTACCAAACCAAACTGGCATTTACCAGAGTACCATATTAGAGGGTGAATATTTCACATTGGGACTGCACATGTTAAGTTTTAACCCACCAAGCATGACATTGTCTCCGAGGAGAAGGAACTCATGCTGCTGTTTTTAGATCAGCCTTTTATTCAAGATCCTCAATTCACCTCACTGATGTAAATAAATCCATCAACACCACCGTGAGGCATTCACTCCATCAACTTTCCAGCTGCAGCCAAGTCAGTACATGCAGCAATTCAACACCAAACATCACCAGAGAGGATGTTAGCAATCTTCTGATCACTGGATGAAAACACTGTACATTGTAAATTCTGCACCAAGCATGGTGCAGTGAGATGTAGGACACACACAAAAACCCCAAGGAAGCAACCTGTATTTATCAGAATTGATCAAAGTGTCTTTTCATGTCTTTGGACCACCTACAAACAACTGCTTCACCTTTTCTTTCTTTTCTTTTTTTTTTTCCTTCCAGTGGCTCAGCTTCAGACTGACATTCTCCTGGGCTGCACCTCATGTAAGTACAGCTGTAGCAATACAGTGTGACTCTTTTTGTGTGCTTTTTATTTCACCAATGCACAACATATTTAGCAAAACTGGGACTTCTAGGCTTGCTATTTACTTCTGTGAAAAAGTACTGGATTACTAAATCCTCAACACCCAACACAAGAAGGACATGGAACTGTTGGAGCCAGTCCAGAGGAGGCCNAACGTGATCTTTGATCACGTTGGGTGATTCTGTGCTCCACAACCTCCCTGGAAGTGTTCAAGGCCAGGCTGGATGAGTCCTTGAGCAACCTGTTCTAGCGGGAGGTGTCCCTGCCTATGGCAGGGGTTTGGAACTGGATGATCTTTGAGCTCCCTTCCAACCTAAACCATTCTATGAGTCTATGGTTCTCTGAAATCCCATCAACAGTCTGAGGATGTATTTGCATGGAGCCTGAAAAATGTGCTCAAGTGCAAGGGCTGGCACCTGCTGCAAGCTGGGAAGCAGAGGAACGTTCACCGCGGTCTAGTTAATGAGCAAAGGACTAGAAGCCAGGAATTATTTCATGTTAGCATCAGCTCCTACCAGTCCCCTTCACATTCTCCTGCCTACAAGGAGCACAACATTTCTGTGCCCAGTGCCCATCTCCCCAGTGTTCCATTCCAGTTTAACAATCCACTCATAAATCCATGCTGGCCTCCTTTTGCCTTTGATAAAGCGCAGCCACTATCGACAGGTAACACTGTTTAAAACCTTGTTTCAAACTATTGTGAAACAGGAGTTGAACATTTATGGAGCAGTTATTTTTTTATGTCAGTTTACCATAGGGCCTCTTTAGCCACAAGCTTTCAGCCAGAGGCTCCAAGGCTTTTTTTTTTTTTGCTTTTTTTTTTTTCTTTCTTTTTTTCTCTTTTCTTTGGGGAATGGAAACATTTTGGAGTTCAGCTCTTAACAAATTTCCAGCCTGCAGTATGTTTTTCATTAGCCTACATGGTGTTATAATAAATGATGCACTTCCTCTTTCATTCTACCATTTCCCCCCCCCCTTTTTTTCAACATGCAACAATTTTTCTCTGCCTGTTTTTTATTACTTTCAATATACTCAACCAGACTAATCTCAGGGTCTGTGTATGAAAACAGAGAGGCTATCTTGAGTAAGATATCAGAGACAGCAAGACAAGCTTCTAGTTTAAATTCTTGACTAAAAGCCAGTCAGAAAGCCACTACATGTGTGCAGCTCCATGGAAAGACATTCTTTTAGGGGTGAAAAAAAAATATATATATAAATTAAAAATCTATTAGCCTAAAATCTAGAGTTGGCTTAGAAAAGACTCCTCAAGCTATGCACCTGAAAAACACTCAACTGGGGGGGGAAAAAAGTTGATCCTATTGACCAGATTAAAAAAAAAAAACAAACAAAAAACAAATAAACAAACAAACTAAAAAAAAATACAAAAACCTCCACATAACAGAATCACAATAAAGTATTTCCATTTTTTTGCATGAAGACCAACCTGGTATCCCTCTGCACAGTTCTGCCCTCTCCCAACAGAAGTGTTGCACAAACTAGAACAAGTTGAATGTAGGAACACCAAGATAGTCAGGGGTGAGGAACACTTGCCCTAGAGTGAGGGAACTTGGCTTGCTCAGGCTGGAGAAGATTTGGGGGGAGACCTAAAAACCACCACGTTGTACCTACAGAAGGCTTATTGAGAAGACTGATTTGGACTTTTTACAACTGTGCAGGGTGGAATGAGAAAAGGCAATGGGTTTAAGCTGAAAAACAGATGCATTCCAACATACAAAGGAATATTTGGGGTTTTAACCATGAGGACAAACAAGCTTGGAGCAGGTTGTCCAGAGGTTGCACACTCCCCATCCTTAGAGATTTTCAGCTTGCTCAGGCTGGAGAAGATTTGGGGGGAGACCTAAAAACCACCACGTTGTACCTACAGAAGGCTTATTGAGAAGACTGATTTGGACTTTTTACAACTGTGCAGGGTGGAATGAGAAAAGGCAATGGGTTTAAGCTGAAAAACAGATGCATTCCAACATACAAAGGAATATTTAGGGTTTTAGCCATGAGGACAAACAAGCATTGGACCAAGTTGTCCAGAGGTTGCACACTCTCCATCCTCAGAGATTTTCAGGATCAGGATCTGGTCTGATCTCATATCTGAGCCAGGGATTTGGAGAGATGACCTCCTGAGGTCCTTTCTGATCTGAATTATCCTATGAGTGACTCAATCCAGTAAAAAGTTAAGATTTTAAATGCCACAAACTGAATGCATCTGGAATTTATTCAGACTGTGTTGTGGTTAGATTTTTTTTTTTCCTCCCCATCTATCACAGAATCACAGAATTGGCCAGGTTGGAAAAGACCTCTAAGATCATTGAGTCCAACCTATCACCTAACCCTTCTCATGAACTAAGCCATGGCACTAAGTGCCTCATCCAGCCTCCTCTTAAACACCTCCAGGGATCGTGACTCCACCACCTCCCCTGTCATATTGGTTTGTTAATACTGTGCTAATCACTGTTTAAAGTAATGAGAGAAAACCAGCTGGGGACAGTGCTTAACCTCAGACTCTCAATGTCTCAACTGAGCTCCTCCACTGGTGGCTAGAGCTTTGGGAAGCAAAGTTCAGATAGGAGGAAAGAGGGCCAAAAAGAAAGACTTCTCTTCATGAGAGTTTTGGCCATGCAATGCCAAAAGTCATCAATCATCTTCACAGTGAAATAGCTGTGCCACAGTTAGAAGACCCTTCCAAGGAGGAGCAATTCCCCACTGTATATACCTGCGTATATAGCTCCTTGGTTTAAGTATGTTTTAAATACAGCTGTTATACTTTCTTTTTTCTTTTAAGATAGCCTTCTTTTATTTTTTCTTTTTCTCTCTGTACATGATTATTAATAAGAATGTACTCCCAGGCACTGAAAACATCAGGAAATCTAGGCTATGCCAAGAAGAAGGGATTCCAGTCAAACATCATCATGTCTAGCACACTGTGTTTCATTTACAAATCTTTGATTTCTAAATGAATGGCAGTTCAAAGTACACATTAACCACAGATACATTCTGCTTATGTATGTAGAGATTGTTAGAGATTAAGCCACTTTTAATTAAAGACTTAAGCAGGTGTCAGTTGGTGATACTCTTTGAATTTGGTTTAAACAGATACATGCTCCACGATTAGCCAGCAGCACGCTTTAAATACAAGCAGGAATCAAAGAGATCTCCCCAAACAAAGCAAAAGGGAAGCTGCTTTGTTGGAGGGTTTGAAGTTGGGTCCTGCTCAGCTGTCATACCTGCCACGTCATGTATTTAGTTGAGGGAAAACATTCTAAAGCACTTCCAAAAATAAACAAAAGCACTGCAAACAGCCCAAGGAGACCCAGCCCCGAGGCCACACAGACCTATTCGTTTCGGTGGGGTTTTGTTCTGCCTCTCTATGTGCATCTAACCAGCCAATGTTCATCTGCAGTATTAAGGTCTAAAGCAGGGAATTTAAAGGCCATAAATGGAATTGTTTCTAAGTAGAATGTCCTAAGGAAGGACATTGAGCTGTTGGAGTGGGTCTAGAGGAGGCCACAAAGATGCTCAGAGGGCTGCAGCAACTCTGCTATGAGGACAGGCTGAGAGAGTTGGGGCTCTGCAGCCTGGAGAAGAGAAGGCTTCCAGGAGACCTTAGAGTAGCCTTCCAGTATCTGACGGGGGCTACAGGAAGGCTGGGGAGGGACTATTGACAAGGTCTTGTAATGCCAGGACAAGGGGCAAGGGGTTTGAAGTGGCAGAGGGGAGATTTCCATCACAAGCTGTCTGATGATATTTGCTGCCCTGGACTACAAGAACTGACTTTTAATTCTTAGAGAGGCAATGATAATAAAGTTTGTCACAGGTGACATTTTAGAGTTTTATACTTGCTACAAATCCCTCCTTTCTACTCCTGACTTCACCTAAAGGAAGTGTACAAAATGGTTAGAAGCTGCCAAATGCATAAATTTTACCTCTTGTAAGTATCATCAGTAATAGCTATCTTCAAATCTCCTAATTATCTGTTAAATGGTGGCAATATAACATCTCTGCAGTGATGTCAGAGCTGATGCCTGAGACAATGAAAGAGCACATCTGTAGTCCCAGACTGGATGTTAGGAGGAAGTTCTTTGCATTGAGGGTGGTGAGACACTGGCACAGGTTGCCCAGGGAGGTTGTGGAGCACAGAATCACCCAACGTGATCTTTGATCACGTTGGGTGATTCTGTGTTCCACACCCTCCCTGGAGGTGTTCAAGACCAACACAGACAGAGAGGCAAAGAGCACAACTGACAAAAGACAGGATGCTGAGGATCTGGAGCTGTCACCTACAGCAACAAAGTACCATGCCAGCCTGCACCTTGGCTGCTGGTTAACAGAGGCTCAGCAGGACTGCCAGGTTTTAAAACAGCATAGGATGAAAGGCATGGAAGTACAATTCCTGGAGCTTCAACTGATCCAGAAGGAAAGACTGAGCAACCTTGTAAATATCAGGTCTCATTCTTCAGATACTTTTCTCTGCTTCTTTAGTATTAACTGCAGCAATATTGTGCCCCAAGAAACCTGAGAAACAAAACAATAGTAGAAACCAAGATCTGTCTGATGGCTTCAGCAATAAGGTATCACCTGGAGTAACTGCAAAGGCTCCTTGAATCTGAAAGTGTGCATCAGTGTACTGCCTCCTGAATTTGATCAGATTTTTGTCTGGAGACAGTGTGAGGAATCTCCCCTAGCCAGGAAGGAAAATATTGTTAAAGTCAGGTAAGCTATGGGAGGCAGAGGTTACTAAGTGGGTCTTTGTATGGCTGCTCCACCTCCAGTTTTATTTGCTGGGAGCTGCTTAGGTAACTAACACAAAAAGAAAAGAACCATGTCCAGGTAGCTCTTCTCTGCAAACTTTGGGCTGCCAGGAGGAGCTGAGAGAATTCCAAAAGCAGCTTCCCTTCTGTTGCTCTTTTGGGTATTTCTCTTTGAAGTGGCACCCTGAGTGGCTGCTCATTCACCAGTTTTGTAGGTAGTCTTTAAAGCAATATCTTCCACCCTTTAAGCTTAAGTACAGAAACATACAATTAATTAAAGCAAGTTAGTGGTGTTATTATTTCAGCCTTTTATTTCTCCTTGGTGTCAGATTCTTAAGACCAAGCACTCTTTTATAGTAGGATTTGGGACGCTGGAGAAAACGCTGGACTTTATAGACTGATCTGATAAGGTTTGTGTAACAAGAAAGCAACCTAAGAAAACCATTTGGAGGAAAAAAATAAGTCTAAAATCTAGGAGCACAGAGTCAAACTCCACAATGGCTCTAAGTACTTAGCAGTGTTACTGTGATGTGCTTAACTGATGGTTCAACCCTTTGTTCAGACAAGCCTTCCCCCCCTAAAAAAAGAGTAAACCTAAAATCATATTATATATGGAATGACTGCAAAGTAGACTGGCTAGGAATCATAGNCAGTTGCTGTCTGGGCTGCACTCACACTGCAGCCTCATCTTGAGCTTTTCATCACCCCAGACCTCCAGGTCCTGTTCCTCAGAGCTGCTCTCAGCCATTCACCACCCAACTTGGAGCTGTGCTTGGGATTGTGCCTACCCAGATGCAGGACCTTACACTTGGCCTTGTAGGAAACCTTCCTTTGTTAACCAACAAATGGAGCACTTAACCTGCCAGATGGCTGCAATGCAACAACAAAAAAATGCATCTAATGCTGCTTGTAACAACAGTGGCCAAACACCCCATGAATGGTTTCCAAATATTTTCCTGGAATGTTTGTAAGCCATCCTTCCACACTGCTGCCAAGCTCTGGGGAACACTCTCCAGAGTTTTAGTCCTTAACTTAAAAAAAAAAAAAAAAAAAATTAAAAAAAATCCCCAAAGTTATTAAAAATTAATATAGAGAAGAGATTTTGGTGAGTCTGTCCTGATCTAATGCTCTCTCTCTCTCTTCCATTTCCACATCATGTGGATATTGTTTATTTTCATTCTTTCAGCACAGGATTTTATAGCCATAATTATCTCATTTTCTCATAGTACAAAGAGTCCAATTTTTATTCATTGAGGTCAACGTTTTTGTTGCATTCTTCTTCTGGGTTGTTTTGGGGTTTTGGTTTTTTTTTCTTTCTTCCCTTTAAAATTTGCTGTTCACAACAAATACAATAGATTTATGTTACCAAAGTATATGCTGAGGTAGAGATTTACAACTGATTTGTATTATCAAATGAACTTAGTGGCAACAGCAAAATGGACAGCTGGAGGAAATGATGTTTTAACTCCATTTCCATTCTCCATATCTTTTAAAAGAAATAGCTCTTCTATCATGCAATCTCAGCTTAAAAAGGTTTTTGTGCAAGATCTTTCACCAAAAACTGGAAGGCTTCACAAAATAATGTTCAACCAAGCAGATTTTAGAAGCTAGGAGTGCTTCATGGTCAGCTGGTAATGAAATGTTGACAGCCAGCCACAGTCTTGAGCATGCAGCCCTGCTGCTTTACATGTTCTTTGAAGGGTTGAGAGTGGGGAGGCTGCATCCAAGAGTTGGGGCTCTGCAGCCTGGAGAGGAGAAGGCTTCCAGGAGACCTTGGAGTGGCCTTCTAGTATCTGAAGGGGGCTACAAAAAGGACTATTGACAAGGTCTTGTAATGACAGGATGAGGAGGAATGGGTTTAAACTGGCAGAGAAGAGATTGAAACTGGATGTTAGGAAGAAGTTCTTTTGCAGTGAGGGTGGTGAGACACTGGCACAGGTTGCCCAGGGAGGTTGTGAAGCACAGAATGATCTTTGATCATGTTGGGTGATTCTGTGCGCCACAACCCCCCTGGAGGTGTTCAAGGCCAGGCTGGATGAGTCCTTGAGCAACCTGTTCTAGCAAGAGGTGCCCCTGCCCATGGCAGGGAGGTTGGAACTGGCTGGGCTTTGAGCTCCCTTCCAACCTAAACCATTCTGTGATTCTCTTTATTAGGGAAGACAGCAAGGCCATGGACTTTTTCCTTTGTTATGTTTCTCCTCTCCTCTTTCTCCTGTGCTGCCAAGTAAGCTCTGTTGCCTTCAGCCTGTCCCCATAGCCTTCAAGAAAAACACTCAGAGGGTTAAAACTCTTCCTCCATCCCTGCCACCTGAGGTCTGCAAAGGAAAGAGCTGCTGAAAGCCTGGTAACAGGAAAAGGTCAGGAGCAGTGCATTAGATTCTGTGTGTTTGGATTAGCCCCCAATAGCTAAATAAACTGATTTCATGTCTAATGACATTTCCAACCACTAGCTAATAAAATTATCCCAAGTATGCAGAGACAAAAGGTGCACGCAGATGTACATCTCTCATACAGCCACATAAGCAACCACCTAAGAGTGAATTTCAGCAGTCTGACCATTCAAATCAGAGGCCAAATATAAAGGAGGTCAAGTTAAGAAGCCTGCTGGCTAGGAGAGACACAAACACTTCAGCCTTGCCATTCTCTCTCCCACTGTATGCAACTGTCAGTTTTTGCCCTGTGTTTTAGGGCTGAATCACATTTCTGCAGCAGAACCACAGTCTTTTCAAAACAGATAAATAAAAGACAAGCTACTGAACTGAATCACAAGCTCTGAATGCTTTGGGAAAGCTTCTCTGAATTAGCTGGGTTAGCAGGTCTGAGGGATTTTCACTAAACCACATGAGGATCCTGACTCATGTCAGCAGAGGAAGGAGCCGTGACGGATCCTGATGCTATCGCTCCTCTCCCAGCCTGTTTGCCACTGGCTCTGCTGAAGGTTCCCACTCCAGTAACAATGGAGCTGGCACATGAGAAATAACATTCAAGCAGTCTGAGTGCACTTCAGCGCCCCTCAGAAGGGTGCACCTTTGTGGTCCACTTTGGAAATCACAGAATCACAGCAACATGCAGGCTGGCAAAGCCCCTCAGGATCACCAAGCCCAACCNATCTTTGTGGCCCTCCTCTGGACCCGCTCCAACATTTCCATGTCCTTCCTGTGCTGGGGGCTCCAGAACTGCACACAGGACTCCAGGTGGGGTCTGACAAGAGCAGAGTAAAGGGGCAGACTCCCCTCCCTTGCCCTGCTGGCCATGCTGCTCTTGATGCAGCCCAGGTCTTGGAAGCTTCAGGTAGCTGCAGACAGCAATGAGGTCTCCCCTCAGCCTCCTCTTTTTCAAACTAAGCAGCCTTTTTATGAATAAATGAAGCTGTGGGACAGCAGACTTCACCAGAAGGGAGGCTGAGTCGTCCTGTCGAGGCCATGGCAGACCCAGCCACCACAGCAAGTTTCACCAGAGCATCTTTGCAAAGAGCCCTTAGGGAAAGCTGCTGGCATTACTCAAACCAGAGACGCTGGCTCTGAAGGGTGAATGCATGATTAATGAATGGGCTTGCAGCACTGGTGCAATTGTGGTTGCCTTTTTCAAGTTTTCCATCCAAGTCCTCACAACCTGAACTATTGTAGCAGATTAAGGGGCCTACAGGAAGGCTGGGGAGGGACTATTGACAAGGTCTTGCAATGACAGGACAAGGGGCAATGGGTTTAAACTGGAAGAGGGAAGATTTAGACTAGATGTTAGGAGGAAGTTCTTTACAGTGAGGGTGGTGAGGCACTGGCACAGGTTGCCCAGGGAGGTTGTGGCTGCTCCCTCCCTGGAGGTTCAAGGCCAGGTTGGACGAGGCCTTGAGTGACCTGTACTAGTGGGAGGTGTCCCTGCCTATGGCAGGAGGTTGGAACTAGATGATCCTTGAGGTCTCCTTCCAACCTTACCATTCTATGATTCTATGATTAAAACATGGACAAGGACTAAAAGCAGTGCTCATAGGAAAGGCTGCTCTAAAGCAGCTAAGCTAAAATTTGCAAGTCTTGCTTACTTCAGCTGATTTGCGCATTCTGTTTCCTTCTTTTTTCAGTAATTACCAAAGCATTTTCAGAATTATGAGCAAATATGAACTTGCTGAATACTCACCCTAAGATAAAACACAAATATACAGTCCTGAATGAATCCCATTAATACTAAATCTCATTTTCACTCTTAAAACAGCAGTAGTGAAAAATGAGAACAAGTATCGGCGGGGACCAGCTGCATCCTGTGTTATGAACAAGATCTTTGCCCACACCAGTCCCTCTATCTTGTTTGTGCTCCTCTGAAACTATCATCATTTCAGCTTAAGATAGAAGTCCACTGAGGAATATTTCTTTTGTATGAATAATTATTCCTTATAGACATTCACCCATGGGTATAAAGGGCCCAAATGTACACCTACTAATTCAGTAATGGCACAGAGATGCTTCAACCAAACCTCTTCAGCTCATAAAAATAATATTCTGGCAACCACAGTCCTAAATAACTACTCTCACTTTAACCTTGTGATTTGTTTAATCCATCTGAATCACTAACCCTACCTATGCTACTGCACAGAGTACTCCTAAAAGGCAAACTTCTGAAAGTCATTATAGTGCTGAACAAAACCAAATGGATCAAACCTTAGGGTTTGTCCTATTTAGCTCCTGTCAGTCAAAGAAGATATTACCAAAATTGTCTATCAATTCAGATCAGATGTAGCAGCATCAGCACCTCAAACACTTGAGGACTTCATCATCTGACCCACTACACATTATTCTGTAAACAAAACCCTGCACTGCTCAAATACAGCTTTGATACTAACCAAGTTAGTCGCAATGATGAACTTTAGGGCTGTGCCTTAACTTCAGAGAACCATCAGTAATCAGAACTGTGTTTGGGAGAGGATGGATAAGGATCTCCCATATTTAATTCAGCAAATTAATCAAACCAAGAGCAACACTATACTGTGTCTGAAAATGAGGAGACCCCAAAGGCTTCTGCTTAGTGGTGGTAAGGAAAAGGTGCATTAGGTTACGTATCTGTTCCACACTCACACTGGACTCCTGCCCATCTGAATTTCTGCCACATGCACAAAAGAAAAAAAAAACAACAAAACATTATGGCTTGTGTTTAAAGGTGTTTTAAATATGGGTTAATTTTCCTGGTAGGTCATAGAGGAGGCTCCACCTTCAGCGAGGTTGCCACTTGCTTACTTTGCAATGAGGCAGAGTTAAACAAATAAGTGACCAAAGTAACCCTCAAGCATCCTTGCTCACTGTTTGCTGCAGTCCCCTTGCAGCTCTCTGGCCAGGATTGAGTCTCAGCACAAAGATCTGCAGGTCTGCCACAAGAAGTAACTGGTCAGGCTCTGCAGGTCTGTGTATTGTTAAAATCTGGATGGTTTTGGTCAAAGCATAGAAGTACTCTGCCCCACAACTACCCCAAGTTACTGCAGTCAGTGACAAGTGAGTTACACAGCATAACTGTGTAGGGGATTACGCATCCAAACGAGCCTCAGGGAAAAGTGTGCTAGACAAACCTGACCAGGGTAATGTGAAAACTCTTAGGCTGGGGGCACTGCAAAGTGAAATAAGTGAGGGACTGGTGGGGCCTATAAGAGCAAGCAGTTACCTCTATAAAACCTAGAGAGCAGCAGACTCGAAGGAGCCACATTATTACCTTCTGCTGTCCCTAGAGACCAAAGCAGTGTGATTCCATCTCCCCATCTCTGCATTTTTTTTTCCTCCTGCAAAAAGCCTATAGACTAAAGTTTATGAGGTCTGAATTTCAAAAGGCAAGCATGCTCCACCTCCAACCCCATGCCTAACTGTCACTGAGATTGTATCAAATATAAATCATCCCCATTTAGGGGTTTTGCTCTGGGCTCCGAAACACAAACCACACATAATAGCTTAACCGAGTGATAAGCATGAAATATTGCAAACCATTAAAAGAAAAGCATAATCCTGGGCTGCCCCACATTGTCTCCTCATAGAAATATGACTTCTGAAGATTAAAGAAGTGCTTGTTTATGGAACAATGTGACCAATCCCCAGCAACAGAACATTTAATGGAAAATGTTAATGTGGGACTTAGGAGCAGAGCTGCTAAGTTATAAAGACTGTAAATAGAGACTTGGGATTTTTTTTTTTTTAACTGTAATATAAATGATAAAAGCTTAGCCAAAAGGAACCAAAAAATAACTGAACCAGGCAAATACTTGGATTGTAAATACTGACAATCAAAAAAGGTTCTCAGGTGTTAACCTTAGAGTCTGTCTTAGAGCCCTGTTGTGAAGTTTTAGCTTAGAAGAGAATGCAAGAATCAAAATAAGCAACAAATGATATAAAATAAGGCAACAGAAACTATGCTACATAGACTAAAAGTGCACATGCTACATACAGGTCTAACATGAATGACAAATTCTTCATTCATTTTAGGGGTCAACTCCTTTTTGGTGGCTCAGTAAAACAATATATTAACCCCCCCTGCTTTGGGGAGGAAGGAAAGCACATAAATTAATTCTTCATTACAGTTTAAAAAGGCAAATTATTTAAGGGCTATTTGTATTCAGGCTAAGCAGACAGAATCATGATATTAGACATTTTTTATTCAAATGGCAAAAATTTACATTTACCTACCAGCTCATTAAAGTAAGATGACAGAGCAGCAGCATTTTCCTTACTTTCCTTTGTTGGGACTTTTCTTTTTTTTTTTCCTTTTAATTTATTCTTCTTGAATGCCTAAAATAATTCTGAGGTTTAAAGTATTTTATAAGGCACATACTGGCTCTTTTTTCAGCTCTAATGCTGGTTACTGTCTAAACTCTCCAGAGGCCAAGTGCTTTTGCTAATAGCATTGTTTTGCAAAGGCAGGAAGGGATGCGACTCCCAACAAACACAGCTGTGATGAGGAGCTCTAAAGAAAACCAAATTTTACTAATACAACATTTTTACCAGTTGAGTTTATTTTGCTCCTGGTTTATTACTCTCTTAACACGCTCAGCTTTGCAGGCTAGCTACTCCTAAGGCAGAAATTCCTCTCCTGAGGAGCAGCCAGGCAGAAAGGGACCTGGAGGTGATGGTAGAGAGTAGCTGAACTGAGCCATCAGAGTGCCCAGGTGGGCAGGAAAGC
>WBNM01022346.1:0-15776 GCA_013399055.1 Ramphastos sulfuratus | reverse complement strand
GAAGCGGAGTGATTAGTTAGGTTTCACAGCAGAGGCCAAGACCAAACCAGCAGCTAGAGAGACAGAGACTCTCTGTGTTTTCTGTTTGTGTCCTCGTTTTTATACATCTCAGCAAGTCTATGAGTGAAGTAGACATCACCATTGTTTTCTTTTCACAGCCTATAATCTATTTTTTCATAAAAATATTCCCTCAAATTAGCCTCAAACCAGCACATAGTCCCCTCCCAACCCCTAACGTTCTGTGATTCTGTGAAAACGTTTCTACGTAGAATTCTGCTATTTGAAAATTTAGAAATAATAATAGTAAATCTGAGTAAAACAACTTGCACAGCTCATTTGATCATAAAACCTTGGCAAGAGGAACTAACCTCTTTTAATTAGCCCTTCTTTAATTTATCTTCCAACATTTATTGACACAACTGTCTGTTTTATAGGTTACTTGTCAGACTAATGTCTAAATGACTGAGATATGTGAGAGTTCCTTTTGTCTGCGATACAATGTAGATTTAATTTGAATGTGTAAGATAGATAATTTCATTAAATGTAATCCTTGAAGCAATCCCTTCACAAAGAAGTGTAGTTCCTTTTAGATATTTCTTATGACATCACAATAAAACTTGAAGTTCCTTTAACAGCAGTGTTAATATGTATAATATGGTAACAACATGCTATGGATTGCAGAACCAGGCCTAAATACTCATAAGATCTACATTTGCAATTTTACTTGTACCTGAGAACACTTGCTAGTGCTTGTTTTTACCCTAAACCCATATCTCTAGACAGACATTTCAGATTTCATAATTTAAAAGGCACAGGCTTTTCCTTACCCTCTTATTTTACTCCTTTTTGGCCTTTTTATCACCATTATTTAATTCCCATCTTTTTTTTTCCCTTGACAGTTTCTTACACTTTCTCTTGTGTCATTGTTCAGGTAACAAATTGTTGATAGGGACTGATGAGTAGTATACTATATTGAAGCAAAGAGAAGAACAGTAAAATTAATTTGCTTGGGGTTTATTTTTTCATTTGTTTTAAAGAAATACTACTTAATAAATAGAAAATTGCTTAATTTAAAAAAGATGACATTTACCAAAACTATATTTTAACAGTTTTAAAATTTTCAATTCTGCATTGTGGTATTTCAGATACAGAAGTGGGTTAACTGTTGGCAAATGATTACTGATTTGATTTCCTTTTTTGTTTTGGATAATAAAATTCCTTGTTCTTTAGCCCTTGTTGTTAGTTTTTTTTCTAAATTAAGTATACAGATTTCTGGTTATGATTTTGGGGCCATATTCATTCTATAAGTTAGTGCCACTTTTATGCTTTTTAAGATATTCCATGCTCAGGTGGAGATTTTTTTTTTTTGTGTAGGCACTACACCAGAAAGTGCAAGAATCTTTCCTTGCTGCTTTAGGTTGAAGGGAACGAAAAAAACCAAACCAATCAAAACCACCCTAAATACCACCTCCATGTACATACATACATACATATATATATATATATGCACACACCCATATTTGCATACATATAATGCTGTGCTGTTAGGTCTAGAAAATAATACATTGTGATAGAAAGTACTGCTGTTTTTTTGACTAACGAGATTAGATACTGAATTGGAAAAGTTGCATGCACTTTAATTGGTCATATTGCCAGGCACTCTCCAAACAAACCTAATTAACTTCATGCTAGAGAACACTATTAACAGATGGGACTTTTTGTCTTGTATTTTTTTGCTAATTAGAAAATCTCAGTCTTTTAAAATTTATGGATTGAACAGAAATTTTCATTTTCTTGTCAATATGTCAGTGGAAAGCTGAGGAAAAAAATGACTTTTAATAAAAAGAAGAAAAAAACCTGAAATATTCATAGAATCATAGAATCATTTTGGTTGGAGAAGATCTTTGAATCATTGAGTCCAAATGTTGTCTAACTCTAAAATGTCTGGTGCTTAACCATGCCCCTTACCATGCTCTGCATGTCTTCTAAACACCTCCAGAGATGGAGATTAAACCAGCTCCCTGGGCAGCCTATCACAGTGTTTGAGAACCCTTTCAGTGAAGATGTTTCTTCTAATATCCAATCTAAACCTTCCCTGGAGCAACTTGAGGCCATTTGTTCTCTTCCTATCTCTTGATACTAGGGGGAAGAGAATGACACCTAGCTCACCACAACCTCCTTTCGGCTGGAGGGTGAGAAGGTGTCCCCTCACCCTCCTTTTCTCCAGACTAAACAACGCCAGTTTCCTCAGACACTGCAGACCCTTCACCAGCTTTGTTGCCCTTCCCTGAATATGCTCCAGCAAATTAATGTCTTTCTAGTAGCGAGGCCCCCAAAACTGAGCACAGTAGTCAAGGGTGTGGCCTCGCCACTTCCTGCTTGTCACACTATACCTGATACAGGCCATTTGCAAAACTTAATTGAGGGTGTGTTCAGTCCCCTCATCCAGGCTTTTTTATAAAGACATGAAAAAGAACTGCCCCCAATACTGAGCCCTGGGAAACACCAATACTGACTGCCTGCCAACTGGATTTCACTCCACACCAGCCTTTGGGCCTGGCCGCTCAGCATCCACCCATCCAAGCCATGAGCAGCTGGTTTCTCCAAGAGGGTGCTGTGTGAGACAGAGTCAAAGGCTTCACTAATGTCCAGGTAAACACTATCCACAACCTTTCCCTCTTACACTAAGTGGGTCATGTTGTCATAGAAAGAGGTCAGGTTCATCAAGCAGGACCTGCCCTTTGTGAACCCACGTTACCAACATTTTGTGTTCCAGCAAGCATGGCTCTTTACGCAGAGTCGATTCACTGCAAAATCTATTTTCCCTCTATTGGTGAATAAAACTGAAATGGCAGGAAATTTCCCAGTTTCTTAGAGTCTTTGCTAGAACTTTTTGTTTATTTATTGCTGGTGGGAACAAGATGGAATTTTAGTTTGCCTTTTCATTATTTTGTCACTTTACCTTGCTTCCCCTATTCACCCACTTCAGCCCTTGCTCACATTTCCTGGTTTGCTCCTGTAAGGTGGCTCATGAGTGCTGGCATATGGTTAGCTGGTTTCTTTAGAAGAGAAGCTGGCATTGCATGCAGTTCTGGAAGATATTAAGAGAGCATTTCATGACCACCTAAGAGTCACTGGGAATTCATGACCTCAGAGAGTAAGATGGTGGATATTTTGTACTTCTGCCTTTGTGGTTTTAGTTACTTATACATTGGCCTGGGAGGGACCAGGTAAAGAAGTAGAAGAAAAAAGACTGAAGATGGGGCAATGTATTTAAGCCCAGGAAAAAAAACAAAAACAATATACAGTTCCATCCAAAGCACAGCACTAGGTTCTCCTGATGGATTTTAGAGATCTTCACTTCTGGCTGTCTGAGTATGGTGGGAATTTACTATTGATTGCTGCAAAACCATATATAACTTTTTATTTGCCTTGACAATCACGAAGTTCTGAAGGCTGTGTTGTTGGATGAATTAATAAGAATTGTACAATTTAATATTACACAGTTGCTTTAGTTTACTGTGATATATTCAAAGGTAACATTAATAAAAACAGCTTAATGAAGTGCTACCAAAAATAGTGAGTGGAGAACACTGATACTTTAGATCAAGAATCTATATTGTGTCATAGTAAATAGCACTTACTCCATTTATATTTATAGTAACCTAAGTGATATTAATTGCTCAGCTGCTTATAGCAGCTGCAGTGCATAATTTAGTAGCACTTATGTCCTTGCCTACATGGAATGCTTTCTGAATTTTGTTGTTTGCATAAAGGGTATCAGTTAATGAGACATCAATTTAAGTAAGCTATTTTGGCTCTTCTGTGGTCTATACTTGCTCAAGTCTTACTTTTATAATTGCACAGATGCTGGTGCATGTCCTAGAGTGAACTTGCAACTGGCATGTCCTTAGAAATTTATTTCATTCCTAACAAATCCAGACAAGTAAATTCTGTTTGTATGTTACAAAAATAACCATAAGAATGGGAATAATTTGTAAAGTAAGCTTGGGTTTTATATTTAAAGTATGTAAATTTTCATTCAAATTACACTGAAATCTCAGACTATTGACATATTACTAAGGCAAACTGATGTCAAAAATTAGTGGATTCATGAGGATATAGCCTTATGGTCATAAATAATTTGTATTCTCCTTAAATAATTTGAAATATAAAAGCTAATAGAGCTTTATTTTAAAACATTGTATTAAAAAGTTAAATAGTTAATTAGCAGAATTGACTATATGAATTTAGAAATTAAAGCTGACATTCTAAAAGTATTAATAATGAACTACTTAATGTATTCTAAGAAGTACAGTAGGCTTACTGTTGAAAAATTTAACCTTAGAATAATAAGTGTTTCATACAGACATTTCTGAAGAACAATACACAACAGATTGTCATCAAATAACAAAGGAAGGACTCTCCGGTGCCTTAAAGTACTGGAAGTTACAGAATTCCTGAACATTGTTTCTTTTTTACACTGTACTTCTTATTTTAACACTTAAGAGGAATATAACAATGGACAACTTTTTTTTTTTTTTTTTTCCCCTGCTTTACTTATTCAAGTCTATGCTATTTTATATTAACGATGTCTGGATAGTTCTATTTGTGTAAGGAAGAATTTGCCTTTGCTATGTAAGTGAATTGTTTCCTGTTCCATGGAACATTCAAATATGAGAGAGTAACAAGAGGTTGAAGTTCCTTCAGTAGTGTCCTTATATTACTCGTTGCTGTGGATGTATGAACCCTAGCCCTCCTCTACTGTAAACAGCCTTTCCATTTTCCCATCTTTCTTCAGTAATACTGGGACGAGTTCAGTGAAAGTTGTAAAGGGAAACAGTGCCACCCATTGGATTATCACTGTCATCCTTTTGTTACGTAGACCTAGTAAGGAAATGTGTGCAGACTTAATTTTGATAGTATTTTCTCAATACCTATACTTTCCCTGCAATTTTATTATGTTGTTACTTTCTTAATAAAATTTCCATGGTTTGGTGTGTTTGTTGTTTTGCTTCGTTTAGGCTTTGTTTGGTTTTTAGTTGTTTGTTTAGTTCTCTCTCCCTCCACCCTGCCCCTTAATGTGGATGCATAAAGCTTATAAAACTTTACTGCAGTTTGACTGCAACAGAGCAGTCAAAACTCTTCTGGAGCAACTTCCTAGAGGCATATAGCAAAACATTTTTACAGTTTTAAGTATGTTTTATTTGCTATTTACCTGACTCCTACCTAAAAAAAGGTGTTGTACGTTTTTTTTTAAACTCTGTGACTAAATTTTTTTTTTGTTTGCTTTCCCCCTCCTCTTTCCTTTAACCAGATTGGTGTTTATTTTTGACTTGATACTAAGTGTTTAGTCAGCATAGCTGCTAGCATATGACTTCACATTTCTCAATCTTAAGCAAACAGTAAGTTAGAAATTAAAAGGTTCTTTGCTGCTAGACATAGAGAAGTTATAATAGATGTGTGGCAATTGCAATGTTGTGCCAAATACATTAGAATAATAAATGGAGCAAGCAACTTCTCCCCATGACCTATTTAAAAAGGCACTAATTTGCATTTCTTTTTCCTCCCATAGATTCTAGTTGCTGTAGGTTTGGGGTATCAGTCTGTCTATGTTCATACATTTTTTCAAGCATCATAAATTTCCAAATTAGATGTTATCTCCCATGCCATTCTGACAGACTGTAATCCAAATCTACAACTAGACTCAGCAATTTTCTCTCATGGATTAGAATAACCAAGTTGCCTTCAGCTTTTTCACATAGGATCATGGGAAAAAACTTGCACCTGAGGATCATTTTGTATAGCACGGAAACATATCAATTTTCTTTTTCATGTAATTTTAATACTGCATTAACCTGATTGGTTCAGGTCCTGCTTTTCTTCACACACTTGATATATTCAGGTTCAGCTTAATGCTTCTGACGCTTCACAAAGGAAAACCGAGTTTCTCTGCCAACAGGATAAAAATAGAATTTAAGATACCATTCTTTTCTGATGCCCTTTCTGTGATTTTGGAAGATGTCAACTGTAATGCAACAGAAGAGAAAACAAGCCTTGATTTAAAATCAGGAAAGTTACAGAAGAGGAATGATACAGTTTTGTATACATACTTCACTATTTGGTGTACATGAGTATTTGGAGCATCTTGCAAAATTTAGATATTTGTATTTTAGTGGCAGTTATATGAATTATGATAGAAGTGTCTTGGAAGATTTTTCCCAGAGCTAGAGTTCAAATTCCATCTCTTTTTCAATGCAAGAAAGCATTCAGTGATAGTATATAATGTTTGAAATTCATGTAGGAGCCACTTAAGAAAATGACAGCTGAAATAATAATAATATTTTATGATTTATTTTCATTGTCTTTTTTTGTTTGTTAAAGAAAGCATGTTTCACTCCAACAGTGTTGAATAATTACTCTCTTCTTTTATTTTGTAGGTTGTCTTAGTCTTCGCTCTTAGTATTGGTGCTCTTGTAATATACTTCATAGATTCGTCAAAGTGAGTATTCTGCTACATCTTCCTTTCCCTCTTTTCTTACAGCAGTTACACATCTTTAAATTGCTCCATTCATCTGCTTCAAATCAAAGCTTGGTCTCATCACCTCAGTGCAAAGAATCTTGTAATAGTGAATGGTCTGCCAAAATAACTCAATAATGGGAAAAAGATCTTATATAAACTAGACTGAACACAGTCACATTGAATTTGTGGAACGAATAGAGGGAAGAAATACTTCCATGTATTGAGATTTTATATACTTGTTGCAAAATTACAGTTTTTTGTTCATTGGGCATACATAGAACCTTTCAAAACTATGACTAGTATAAGAAACAAAGGGGATAGTATTTGCTGAAAAAGTACAGTTTGCAGGCAAAAAAAAGTCTTAGGAGACTGACAGAAACATCTCTGGGAAACTCTGAGTGAATTTGACAGAGTGAGCATTGCATCTTGCATGTCTGTTCACATTTCCGGCTCCTGGGTTTGATAGATTTCTCACAAAATAAGGTGAGCCAGTAAAAATCTGCAAAGCATCAGAACATTTTTCCCTCCCAGATTTCCATCATTATTGTCATACAGTGTTATAGTTTTGGCCAGGCAATAGGAAATTTCATCCCGGTATTTTGAGCTCTGTGGTGGTTTGATACAAACCAGTGTAACTCAGAATATCCTCTCTTTCATACTCCACCCTTGTTTTCATATCAAGCTTGATGCTGTCAATGGCATAACAGGCAAATTGGTAGCCTAATGCAAAAGAAACCATTAAAAAGAGACTTAATATTATTCTTTTGAATCCAGTTGCTGTTGAGAGGATGATTTTTTTAACGTATTAATAGCATTTTAAAGCTCTAGGACTACCTACGGGCTGCTTTTTGCCAAACTAGTTTTAGTATTGACATTAATGCAAAGGTTAAGATAGCATGCTGAAGTCACCAACTTAGCTGTCCATAGTGGCAGTGGTCATGTAACTCAGAAAAGCAGACGTTTCACCGTTGACATCTGTACACACTCTTATTTAGATAGGTGCTAGCACTAGTAAAAACATGCTTGAATCCATGTATGCCAGCTCTGTATTGTGTGTTTCAAGCAATACCACTGTAGCCTACATGTGTCAAGTGTAACACAAAGGCAGAGATTTTATGAAGAGGAACCATGTGGTGAGAAAACTCAAGTTCTATCTTAAGCTCCCTTGAAGCAAAACCAATATTTTTTCCTTCTTACAATTATGGTGAGCGTTCTTATAATTTTAACAATATTTTTTCTTGAATATGTCACCACTGAAGCAAATAAGGTGGTGCTTTTCTGAAAACCTTTTAAAGAACTTTTTAAAGCACAATGGCAAAGCTTCTGGGTGCTAAACATTTCTAGGTCAAAAGTGTCAAATAGAATAAAACCTGTATCTGCTTCTGTTTCAATTTCAGACCAACAAAATACAGCTATTTGTTGGAACAATTGTCTTTTGTGGAACTAATGGATTATGTGATGATTTTAGGTACTGCATTGTGGAAATCAGGAAAACTGACAACAAAGGACATTTCTCTGGTGTGCATAAGCTTTCCATGGGCCACCTAATCCATGTACTACTGCCAACTTTTTGGCCGATGTTTCAATGGGGATAGAGCAATGTTTTAACTGTAGGTTTTTGAGGGTTTTCAGCTAAAATGTAACTTTTGAATGCAGTTTAAATTCTGCAACTTCAAGTTAATGTTGTCCAGTTTCACACACACTTTTTCTTTTTTCTTTTTTTTTTTTCCTTTAAAAAATCCTTTCTTTTACTGTGCTTTCTCCCCACGTGTATGTCTTTGTCTTTTTTTTTCCTCCCTTTTTAGGTGGGTGGGGTCTTTTTCTTATGTTTTTGAGTTGTTTGGGATTTTTTTTGGTAGGTTTGTTGTGTTTTGTTTTATTTAATGGATTGGTTGATTTGTTTTGGCTTATTTTCTGGTTTGTTCTGTATTATAATCAGCTGACCCGAGACCCATTTCTGCATTGTGTCATCAAATGTAGTGATATATCAGTCTATTTATGATCCCCAAGTGCATGATTAGATCAGAAAATAGTACAGTTTCATCAGCATAGTATCATCCATAACAGTCGTACATCTCAGCAGAGCCAGGTAAGCAGCTCTCTGATGCCATAATACAGCTGCACTGATTGTGGTTCTAGCACAAACTTGGAGATCCCTGCATCATACTCCATTATGAAATACAGGCATTGTTGTGAGCCAATACATCTGATTTAATTTAATATGACTTTTCCTAATAAGAAGCAATGGTTATCTTTTAAGAAAGGTTCTAACTTAAATCACAAAAATAATCATTCTTAGTGGAAAGAATGAAGATTATTAATTTTGAAAATTGGGGATTATTGCAGTACCCTTCATTAAGACTATTTAGTTGTTTATTAAATGCTTCTACTTTATACAGGTCACCAGCTTGAATCATAGTCTCCTAATACTGCAAAATATATATATAGAACTTTTTTCTTTAAAGTGGATATGTAGACTTTCAGTGATGCATAGTAACAATTAATGGAATATTTCAGTCCTTAAATTGAGAATATATTTAGCAGAGAAGTTGCTGCTGGCGTCCTGTAAGTTGAATCCAGTCATGTTCTGGTAGGAAATCTTTCACTTTTTACTGAGGACAAGACTCTTTCCTTCCTTTATTTGTAGAATCTCATTCGTAAAATACTGTTTTCTTGGACAATGGTACTTTTAAATACTGGAAATAGTAAACGTGGACATTTGCCAAGCCAAAGTATCACTAGCATGAATTAATTATTTTAATCTTTATTTAACAAACAACCAAGTGACTACTCCTTTACTTTTAGAGATTTGCTCATTTTAGTATCTGTCTTCCATTTTTAGTTTGAATAATAGAACATTTGAAGAAGTTATAAGCAGTTACTTACAATATTTTCGATCAAGGAAGTAATCCACTTTAATACAGACTAGCCTAATGATGGCTCTTTTCCAATTCCTTTATAATTTTATATAATTTACTTCCTCAAGGTAAAGAAATAATGAAATTATTCTTCATTCTTAAGAGGAAAATCTGACTTGATGTGCAGTCTTGAGTTGGTTCTCTGGAGTGTGATGAGTATGCTGCAGTAGAATAGAGCTTGATGAGTGCCAATACTTCTTCATGTTCCATACTTTTATAAGTAGTTGTAACAGATTTCCTCCTTCCTGTGCCCACTTCTGTTTATTTTTCTGCATGTAAAAGGTGTTTTAATGCATAGAAATACTTCTCTCAGTTTTGTTTGCATTGTCATTAAAGATGAATTGCTATTTTTTGGTTACATTTGTCATGCTAACTTCCACATATTTTACTGAGTTAGTGACTCCAACAGAGTAGGGAATAACATTTGCTAGTCATGATTGTCTTCAGGCATGGTGAGTAAAAGCACTAGCAGAGGACTCTATAAACTGGCAACAGCTCCCATTTGCTACTTCTTACAATGACAATAAAATGGACATTGTTTGTGATGTGAATATTCTTTTCTAGTCTGGTTTTGCTTTTTATTCTGGGGTACAATACAATGTGAAATGCCACCGTAAATATAAGCTTTTCAGGCATAGATTTTTTTTTTTCCCCCCAGAGAACTTGTTTTCTAATGACCAGTTAACAATACCCTGGCTCTTGGAGTTTACCTCATTTACTGGAATTTTCACTGAAAACTGATGTTGTTGTAGAAGTTGCAAAGTCCACCAGAGGCAAGGTGAAAATGTAAGAACATTCACCACTTGCTTGATATGTTCTATTCACATGTGCTTTTCAGAGTAGTTTTCCTGAGTTTGTATTTTGAGAGGCATCAGTGTAGTTATTCCTAAGTAGGTATTTTTTTTTAATACCCTCTAGTTTAGGTGTAGAAATTTCAAGTCTGAATTAAGTGATGTCTAACTTGAATAGCCTGCTAGCTACAGGCTATTAGTTGCGTAACAAAACTTTTTCAAAGGAAGGAGGATTTTACACTCAAGCCTGGCTTTCATATTTTTTGTGCCGAGGAAAGGAAAAATTTCACAGCTATACAGCTTCTAGACTAATACCAGCAGAGTATCTTAAGCCTTGGTAAGGCCTCAAAGCATGCTTCTTTTTCTACGTCATTGTATCACAACTAGACAAGCTAATGAGAGAGTCTGGGGAAAAACAAGAATAACGAAGAGTTCAAGAGATTTCTTGTGATGGCTGAGTTGAAGGAATGAGAGTAATTTTTGAGAAAGGGTTTTTTTAGCCTGGGGAATTAAAAACCCCTCCACTTTTGTGATGCAGGGAGAGCAGACCTGGCACCATTTCAACAGATAAATGGAAAGCTAACCAAAGGTCACCTCCATGATGTCTGGAGAAACTATAAAATCTGTATAGTTTACAACTTTGCAGATTTAGTTTGGATCTTAAGGAAAGTTTGATAGCTGTGACAGCAGTGAAATAGTGGAATAGATAACCTACAGTGGTTGTGGAATTTCCTGCAAAAAAGAGCTTTGAAGAAAATAAAATACCTGGTATCTCAGTTGTACATATATTTGGTGATAGCCTGATTGGTGGGATGTTAAGACAATTCGATTATTATGTCTTCTGTAATGTAAAGGAAACTGTGTCTTGGGAGACTGAAAGGAAGAGACAGTGTTGTTGCTCTGAGGATCTAAGTCTGCAGAGTGGCAAGTGTATCTATAGGATTTCAGTCTTGTAAAATTATTTTTTGCCTGTTATTTATGATGATAAACTCAGAGTCTCTCAAAAGACTGAAGCAGGTTCGAATGCAAGGAAAATGTGTGATCCTTTCTGGCCCAGGCCTGACTCATTTTTCATAACAGTTCTCTACAGTTCAAGGTCACAATTACTCAAATAAGTGTTTAATCTTTTATTATAGCCAATGAATGAGAAATTATATATTTTTTTTTTTTTAAATTTTTTTTTTTAATGTAAAGACTGAGTGTAGGCACACAGGAATGATTTCAAGGATCTGATGGTAGATATTAGCATTTTGTAGCTTGTCTGAAAATTAGTAATAAATTAGTACCAATTCCCCTCCCCTCACCCCCTTACTATGTTGCAAGTCAGTTTTGTCATCTCATAACAAATAGCATTCATAGCAAGAAGGTTTATATTGGTGGCTCTGGAGTTGTTTCTAAGAAGTAAATTTTAAAGCATAAGTTTGCACATCTATGTTATAATTAGCTTTTGAGTTAAATTCTTGTTTCTGCTGTATTTAAGATTTTTTTTCCCCCCTATTTGCTTGCTTATTGATTTTTTTTTTAATTATTTTTTGGTTGATTAGTTTGGTTTTAGCTGCTGTTGTCTTTATGTGGGATATTTGAACTCCTTAAAGGGTAGGGGGAAGACAGTGTCTTGGCAAAGATTATAGCAGATTGTTGTCTCACCTGGCTGGTTTTCTTCGAGCAAGTGCCAATTTATAAAGGGCATATGAATACCACTGCCTGGTATTCAATACTCTTAAATGCCAAATCGTATCCTTCTTTCCCAATGAATTGCTTCTGCTTTTGTGTACTGAGAAGTTGAAAGGCATCAGGTTAAACATCAGGATGAAAAAACGACTGTAAATTGACAGCTGCTTCTAGTTGATTCTTGACAGTCTTTGTAAGTTTGTAGCTCTATTTTGGGAAGATTGTCCCCATATGCTCTAAATACCATTAGTTTTTGCTAGGCAGGATTTGAGTTTGATTCGTGCAAGAGGAAGAAGTCTTTCACTTAAATATTCAGAGCAGATGTCAGGCATAATTAGGTATGTCTAGAAAACCATATTTCTAAAATACATTTTAAGTTTCGTAGTTTATTCTGTGCTGCCCTGCTTGTGTAAATCTTGCATTAATTTTGATACCACTCTTAATGTGTATCTCTGCGTGAACTCGCAGGTCTGCATGGCCAGTGAATCTCAATACCCCAGATAAAATATATTTTTAAAATTTCTATCCATATCCACTCATTTCTTCTCTAATTCAAGGCAGGAATTGATGCTACTGCTAGTATTTTCCTTGTCTTCCTTAGATATCATTATGAAATGTTCCTCCCTTGGAATGTGCTTCAGTCAATAATCATACAGTGTTTTCATAGGATGAAAGAATTCTTGCAATAGATCTTGGTTTCTCGTTCTTGCGGTTTGCTGTTCCTGTAAATCTATGTTTATTTTGAAATTAATATTTGTATTGCAACACTACATGTTAGACTGCACCCGAAGAGCAAACCACTACTTTGTGAATCTAAGTTAAAATTTACTAATTATGATTGTCTCACTGAATAATAATTTACTGTGTGTATAGCAGCAATAAAATAATCAGTTTATTGACACTTATGTACACATTCTTTTCATAATGACTTAGATCTGAACTTAAGAAATAGGAGTTAAAATAATTTAGACTAGCATTGATTTGAGGTCAGATTCCAGTAGCTTTCACTAGGACAAGTTCTCTGAAAATCTGAAAATTTTCAAAACCTATTGTATGTAATAATTTGGAGTTTAGTTTGTGTAATGGAACTTCATAGATCACATTCAGTGAATGCTCAGTTTCACGTCTTTCTTTTTACAAACAAATACTGTGCTGCTCAATACATTTCCACTATTGCTGTAAGAATGTATTCTTACATTTAAAATTCTTTCAGAAATCTCACTGATATGCTTGGAGCCTCTCTTTAGTTTTAATCCTTTTCCTCTTTCCAAGTGAATCTCTGCATTTTTTAATCCCAAAGCATGTCATAACACATCTGTAAATACTTCATTGCATTCTCTCTTTCCCCGTAGACAGATTAGTTGTGCATCCTAAATTAATAGCATTCTTCCTTACCACTAGATAGATTTACAAATCTGTCTAATATAAAAATGAGATAACTTGGATAAGATTTTAAAAAAAGCAGACACCATATAGCTGTTATCAAAACACAGCTTGCGTAGAAGATTCAGAGTGGAGTTGAATGTACAGTGTTTTACCCTCTGCTTTTTGAGCTACAGATACAAATAGACATGACCTCTTTTCCTTTTTTCCCTTCCTTATCACTGACAGCTTGACAAATTGTAGCTTTTGGGACACCCCAGTAGTTGATGAGTCATTTCTGCTTTAAAATAGAATTCCTTGTGGCAAGGACACCCATTCAATTTTTGACACATATGTCATTTCTGACACAGTCACAGGGCCAACTGCCATGTTAATTAAGCAGCTGGGGAAGAAAAAAAGCTATGTCTTCAGTAAATACCAGAGCTGAAACCCAAAAACACTGAAAATAAAGAAAAAAAGAAATCCCATTTCTATGAACATGAATACCTGGATGCTTTCCTCTCTCCCTTGTAATTTGCTAGCATTTTGAGCAATTTAATGGACATCACTATCCCACTTTCTCTCTTTTTATTTTTTCCTCTCTGCTCTCCTATTTTTTTTTAAATCCTCTCGAGACCTGACAGAACACCAGCTTCACAAAGGGAGTTGTAATATCTGATTACTGTATACAGAAGCTGTAATGGACCATTATAATACTGTATCCTTTCATTTGTGAGGCATTCGAAACCTGCACAGAGAGAGTACTGCAAGATAATGGTGATCAAATGATCAACTGTATTCAGCTTAAGGTACATGTCATATAGTATGGATATACACGCCTTAATAAGATAACTTAGAATATAAATGTGATTAATATTAAAAACGCAATTTGTTACATTGTAGTAGATTTTGCTCACTTTAACACTCAAAATTTTTATTACTTTTATCAGACCTAGTGCAACTAGAGGCGATAGACCTGGCTGTTCTTTAGCAAAATTTTCAGTTTCTGGCGTATTTATGCATCTGGTACTGGAGGGAGTTATTTAGCCTCAAAAAAGAGGGCCAGCCACTTGTGTAAAACATTTTGATGACACATAAAATTGTATCAATGCAATGTGTTTTTCAGGATGTTTGCTGATGATCTTCTTATAGGATCTGCCCCTTGATAGGCATTAGAAATAGTTGATTCTGTGCAAGCTGGTTTCATTGCAACATCCATGAAATGATTAATTCTTACCATGTAAAAGATTGCAGAAGTTTGCAGAGGTGTGTGATACCTGTAAGATTCATTAGACAATGTGAGTCTGGTGGTCTGGAGCTCAAAAGAAGATATAAAGCTAAGATTTAAATTTCTCATAACTGTTGGTAATAGCTTACTATAAAATTACAGCATATTTAACATTTTCAATCCATGCTTGAATGCATATAAAGATACTGTGATCTCTCAGGTTAAGAATTTTGTAAGTAGTTTTTTTTGTTTGTTTGTTTTTTCGTAATTACTGTGGTTGTGGACTGTGCAAAAGGCTAAGTGAGATTATGAAGTACCACTGCTTTGGGAATTTATGCCAGAGGGCCTGTTTTGATTACTTTGTCATGTTTCTTAATATAGAAGCTCCTGCAGTATTTTGCTTTAAACACACACCTTCTGACCAGAAATATAAGACAACTTCATTTTACAGATGCGATTTATTAACAAAGTTTCCATTTACAAAGAGAACTAATTTCAATGGTTAACTGACCTTGCTGTCAGAAAGTATGTTAGCTTTCAATCCAAACATTTTTCTTCGTCTTCCACTTACCTCCTTTTGTCCTCTTAGTGATCCTTCCAGTGTAATATTTTGTAGAGATATCTCTAGACATGTGCAAATCACATTTTAATCCTCTCTTTTTTTATATTGACTGAACTTATTAACCTCATTTTAATTTTCTTAAAATAGTAGAAGTTTTTAGACTGAATCATTGTAGCAGCTTTTTTTTTTTTTCAAACCTCTTTGAACGTTTTATTTCTAACATTGTGGTTCAAGCATTTTGCAGTCCAATTAGATATTAAATGAGGAGGCAGCCCTGATAACTGAGGATGCAGAGAAGGCAGAGTTGCTGAATGCCTTCTGTGTTTCAGTCTTTACACCTCAGGCTGAACTCCCTCATGTACTCCAGACCCTGAAGGAAGGACAGGAAGCTTGGAGGAGGGAATGCTTCCCACTGGTCAGTGCAGGCTGGGTTAGGGATCAATTACACAAATTGAACATTCACAAGTCCATGGGCCCTGAGGAGATGCACCCAAGGATGCTGAGAGAATCATAGAATCGACCAGGTTGGAAGAGACCTCCAAGATCATTGAGACCAAGCTATCACTCAGCCCTATCCAATCAACTAGACCATGACACTAAGTGCCTCATCCAGTCTTTTCTTCAACACCTTCAGAGACAGTGACTCCATCACCTCCCGGGGNGTGACTCCATCACCTCCCGGGGCAGCCCATTACAAAGACAAATCACTCTGTGAAGAACT
>WBNM01022345.1:0-19711 GCA_013399055.1 Ramphastos sulfuratus | reverse complement strand
TGGCCTCCTCTGCACTGGCTCCAACACTTCCATGTCCTTCCTGTGCTGGGGGCTCCACAACTGCACCCAGGACTGCAGCTGGGGGCTGAGGAGAGCAGAGCAAAGGGGCACAATCCCTTCCCTTGCCCTGCTGCCCACACTGCTCTTGCTGCAGCCCAGCACACAGTTGCTGTCTGGGCTGCACTCACACTGCAGCCTCATCTTGAGCTTTTCATCACCCCAGACCCCCAGGGCCTGTTCCTCAGGGCTGCTCTCAGCCATTCCCCACCCAGCCTGGAGTTGTGCTTGGGATTGTGCCTACCCAGGTGCAGCATCTTACACCTGGCCTTGTTGAATGTCATGAGGTTGGCTTGGGCACAGCTCTGCAGCCTGTCCAGGTCCCTCTGGATGGATCCCTGCCCTCTAGCAAGTCAACTGTGCCACTGCCACCCCGAATCCCCTCTTGCTGGTCATATTGTCTGCTTGGGACATTTTCCCCATCTGCTTCTCTCTGGAAGAAACACCTTTCCCAGCCTTTCTGGGTGAGCAGAGTCTCAGCATCAGCAAACTCCCAGACAGAATGACTGGAATGAAGTCACATCCATACTGCAGGGGACACTGGTGTCAGAAGCACAGCCTGGATCTCTAATGCCTCTTCCAGACCTCCAGACAACCCTTTCCTCTCTAGCATTGAACCTTTTACTTCACTGCATCAGGGCAAATGGTGCAAAGCACCCAGGACATCCCCAAATTTTACATGCCACTTACTTTGCCTCAAAATACTTGCTGGAAAATGTGGGGCAGGTTGTTACTCATCTTCCTTGCAATGAAAAGGAGCCCCAAGCAGTGCATGGAGCCAGCCACAAGCACATGGACTGGAGGAAAGGTTTTTCAGTAGCTTATTGCCTCCCTGGGAGCAGGCTGGTGGTGTGAGGGCAGCACTTTCTGTCTTGTCTCCTGCTGTGCCAGCCAGCCCCTCAGGGAGTGCAGGAAGCAGTGGGAAGCCCCTCAGTGGGTTGGGGGTTTACAGAGGCTACTGGGGAGTTCCACTGGGCACTCCTTGCTGCTGTTGTGGGAATCCTGGCCAGATACAGCTGCCCAGGATGTTTTTGTCCCTCTGTCCTGGGGCTGCCATAAAGGGGAGAGTTAGGAAAAGAGATGTCCCCAGCAAGGCTCCTTTCTGAGGGAGTGCAACAGAGAGCTGTAACCAACCCCACAGACATGGGGTGCTCCTGCATGGTGAGCCCATGGGGCTGGGATGCTCACAAGGTCATTCCCAGGGTGTGCTGGGCTACACGGGGCAGTGACACATTGGGTTCCTGCATCCTCTGGGATTGGTCCTACCCAGGGGGCTCAGCTCCTATTTCCTGTCCTATCCCATCCCAGTCCCATCTGCCTCATACTAAGGATTCATGTCTGGGACCCCAAAACACCTATGTCTCCACTGTCCCCACCATCTGCCTCTGCTGCCCAGGCACCAAGACCTGTCATGCAGGTGGTGCTGCACACACTGGGACTGTCACCTCAGTGGTCACCACCCCCCTTGCACTTTTGCTGCCCTTCAGCATGATTTATGGGACATTTCCCCATCTTGCTTGTCCACCGGATGCTGGGATGATGCAAAGGGTTCCTCCTCATCTTCCTGCCTTCTTGAGCTGAGGGAGAGCTACTTGCTGGCATGCATGTGTGAGCACACGTGCATTTGGGGCAGAGGGGAGCAGGATTTCCTGGGCTTTCAAAAAGAGATAGTGAAAAATTGTGAATTTAAAGTGGAAGAGATATGTAAAAGTGTTTCAGTGCATCTTCTCCAAGCTGTTCTGCAGGACTCTGGGAAGAGAAATGTGAGGAGCAGCTGGTGGGAAGGGGACACCCAGGGATCACTCCACCCTGCCTCCTCCTGTGTGGCTCAAAGCATCACTGCTTGGGGTGTGGGCACCCAGGAGTGGGGATATGCCTCACCTATGTACATGCTTGTGTGCATCTCTCTGTACAGTTCTGTGTACTGTACTGTGTACTNCCTTACCATTCTATGATCTCTGGCTCTTTGCTCACCTCCAGCCCTGTCCTTGCAGATGCAAAGCACTCTGCAGGCCTTTAGCAGTGGGGGCTCCTGCTTTGTAGCAACAATCCATCTGCATCCTGCAAATGTTCCACTAAATCACCATTTCCACGTGCTATACAAGGCTAGCAGGTACAGAAAGCAGCTACTGGCTCCTTGGTGGGCTTCAGCCATAGGTATAAGGGCAGACTGACCTGCTGGGGAAATAAAAGCTCCTGTACCCTGGGCAGCAGCAGGGTACTGGCCTGCAACTCACTCCCCTCCTTCCCTTCTGCAGTGAGAGGGAAGGTGGGACCAGGCAGAGACCGCACCTAAATTCCCCTTCCTCTGCAACCCTCCCTTTCCCCACCTCACTCGCAGACGGGGGACAGATCACGGAGCCAGCTGAGTCCTGCAGCAGAGCTGACTACAGCACTTGCCCTCCCTTTCCTTTTGTTTTTTCCTCTCCTCTCGCCACTGACACCTCAGAGGAAGAGAGGGAGAGTCCATTGTTTGCACACTCCTCTTCGCGCTAATGTGCTCGGGCAATTCCTCTCCTGCTGTTTTTGAGGGATTCCCCAGCACTCTGGCGGAGCCTGTGGGTACTGGCTTTAAATCGTCATCTCCTGTGGATTACAACAGCTGGATTAGAAGATAAAGACTTTTTTCCCCCTCCTCTTTCTCATTCCTTCCTTTTCACTTTTCCTTACGAAGCCAGAGCTGTTCCAAGCCGACAGGCATGATGCTACCGGGAGTCTTGCACAGCCTGCTGCTCTTCTGCCTGGTTGAGGAGAGCATCAGCAAAGTCAGAAGATACTACATTGCTGCGGTGGAAACCACCTGGGACTACGTGAACAGCGACCTGCTCCCCGTGCTGCAAGCACCTGCAGGGTAAAGCTCCTTCTATTGCAATTCTAGCACCCTGCTGTGGCTCTTCTCCCACCCTGGCATCACAGCACTGTGAGCTTGGGTCCAGGCAGGCAGGTGCATGGGGACAGCCTGATGGAATGGGTGTGCTGAGCTGCTGCTACAGCTGGTAGTGGAAGTTTCCGTGCAGTGAGGAGTCATTAAGTGCAGCCTCTGATAAAGCACAGGTGGAATAAATCTGCAGAGAGAGATGTAGACGTCCTCTGCTCCACTGCTCTGCGCTGCTTTATCTTAACGCTGTTTGCCTGTGATGCTTTCACGTCTGTGCCCAGTGCCACGAGCTGGTTCTCCAGCCTCTCTGCTCTCTCCTGCCCTGCATCCTGGAAGCTTTGGAGAAATGCAAGGCAAGTATGGCGTCCTGTGCCTCTCTGCCTGGGGACTGCAGAAGGAGGTTGGCTGTGGGCCCCTGACATAAGTCAGAACAGCAAAGGCTCTCCCCTGTGTCTCCCTCTGGTAAAATCCACCTTTAGTTGCAGATATCTTTGTGTACATTAGGTTGCTGGGGCTGAAATTCTTCATTTAGGATATTAAAACAATATTTAGTGTTTGGGCAAGGAAGGTGTTTGCACGCAGTTCTGGAGGGCGTGGTAGATTTGTCACAGTAGTTTGAAGCTGAAAGGGAAAGTGGCAGTTTCATCCCTCAGGATGCTGCCTAGAAGCTCAGCGGCTCGATCGCACACGGCAGTGGATGGGCTCTGCTGAGCTCAGCGTGGGGAGCAGAGCTGGACAGCTACATCCCCTGCCTCGCTTCCACCTGCCCTTCCCCAGGCTCTGTGCAGGGGCAATGTCAGCCCACACCTCCATCTCAGACCCAGGCTGGCTTGATGTGACAGTTTGGGAGTTCCCTGCCCCCCCACACTTTGTAAAACCCCCCAGACTAGACTCAGCAGGCTGGAAGTTAAGGACTGAAGCTCTATTTACAGCTCAGCACAATGTACAAGCAGAGATATACACAATAGACAGGAATAGTTACAGAGATATACAAGTTTAAAGGTAACACAGAAACACAAGACCCCTCCCAGAAATCAGAGACCCCAGGAGGGGCTTCCAACCACCCTTCCACCTTCTCCCCATCCCTATACCTTACCCCAGGGTTTGCCTTATGCACAAGGTGAGTTTGGAGGATGGGCCAGGGGGGTTAGAAGCAGAGTGGTTAGTGAGGTTACTTGGCAGAGAGGAGAAGGCCAGAAGCTAGACAGCCCCAGAGACAATTGACTTATCTATGTTTGTATTCTTATTCTTGAACATCTCAGCAAGCCTGTGAGTGCAGCAGACATCACCAGTGTTTTCCTTTCACAGCCTATAACTTTCTCCATTAAAACATTCCATTTAGCCTCAAACCAGCACACTTGAGCAGCAAAGAGCTGTGGTCAGGCACTGGCAGCCAGGCTCTGGTGATGACCAGGTCAGCTCAACTACTGCTGTGGTTACTGCATCAGAGCTCCTGTCAGGTTTTCCTCCCTTTGGCTACTTCAGTAGCAAAACTGTATCAGACACCCACTGACATTACTAATGCCCCTCACACACACACACTTACTAAAGCTGCACTCTGATCCATTCAGCTGTGATGAAGGCAGAGTCACTCATGCTGTTAATTCAAGCCTGTGACTTTGCATTTCAGCATTTGCTTTACTGACACACTCGAACAACATTTCTGACCTGGGAGTGACTCAGGGACCTGGCTGTGCCCTGGGGATGGGCATGGCATCAGCAGGCAGTCTCAGGTCCCCTGTCCTTTAAAATGAGGAAAGAGAACTTTGCCTTTCTCAGAGGGACTTCGTGGGATGCTCCATCCTAGAAAGGCAGAGCATGCGTGGGCACCCTTGCTCAACCTGGCTGTTGCCAGCTGGATAATGGAGCCTCTTTCCTGGCTCTGCAGCTTTGGCTTGGTTCCCCTGCTGCAGGGAGGGCACAGAGGCTGTGCTGGGGACAAGTGGCATGCAGGAGCCAACCAGGAGGGTGTGGCAGGAGCTGAGCTGTTGCCCGAGCTGGGCTGCCTCTGTGCTGTGTGTAGGGTGTCTTCAGCTCCACCTCTTCTAACCTTGTGGTACCAGCACCTTAGTGGTAGACCCCAGGGGTGCACCTCCAGGCAGGACCTCCAAACCCCCTGTTTGTATCCGGTGGTATCTCTGGCACACGTGTGGAGAGCTCTGCCAAGTTAAGGGGCTATGGCACAGCAGGCAGAGCTGCTTACACCTTTCCCGTGATTTCAGTCTCTCTGCTTCCCAAACACAGCCCTGCTGACAGTGTGGGAGTCGGGACAAGCATGTCCTGCTATGGCCACAGGGATCTCGGCTCCAATGGGTGTTTACCTTGGCTGCCTCTCGGCTTGCAGAGATGAAACGATAGTGCAGCTAACAATGCTGATTGAAGGCGCCAGGATCTTATCTCCCTGCCTCGGCTTCAGCTGGGGGTAGGAAGTTCACGGGGACCCCAAGTGCAGAGGCCAGGAGCACTTGTATTAGATGTGCCAAATTCTGCCTCTTCATCCCCTGCAAAGGCTGTCAGGCTCTTCCGTGCCAGCTGGAAGTAAGTGCAGAGCCCCAGTGCCACCAAGTCCTTTCCCAGCCGTGCCTCTGCATGCCAGCAAAATCCTTCTGGCTCCAGAGGATTTCTGCTTTGTTTACTGCAGAACCAGCAGGACCAGACCCTCCTATCTCCAGGATGTTTTTTTAAAGCTGGGGTTTTTGACAACTGGAAATTAAGGTGCAGCTTCCCAAGAGTGGGGAGCCCAGTGCCATTGTCCCAGCATGGGGTCGCCCTGGAGAGCAAAGCTTGGTCCAGACCCTCTGCCATTGAGCCAGGAATGGTCAAAGTCAGCTGAATGCAGTGGCCATGCTCACTGGGTCTGTGTCTGCTGGGGTCTTCCTGCCAGCCTGAATGTGGGTTTGTAGCTGTGGAGGGAAAGGCAGGAGCTGGGCACGCATGGGGTTTTCATAGCTGCCTGTCCTGCTCTGCCCTGGAGAGGATGAACCCCACTCTACTCACAGCATAGCCCAGGTGCAGGTGGCTGCCAGCCAGCAGCAGGGGGATGAATGCTCATTGCTCTTTCCTAAATTTGAGTCACTCTGGCTCCTTCCTCTTCCTTTTGAGGAAGACTCACAAAAGGAACCTTGAATTAAGGCTTAGTCAGAGAGGGAGAGCAATCCTCCCTGCTTCTTCGGAGGACAGAAAATTCCACCTGGCTTTTGCTCCAAAACAAGGCTGTAAGCAGTCTGTGTGGTTACTGGGAATGGTCTCAGTCCTGGTGCTGATAAGACAGGCTCTGAAACCTCTGGAGAAATTCCTGGGTTTGTTATCCTGATAAACCTGATGGATTCCTTTTGGAAAATGGATTTGTTAAGTCAGTTACAGATAGAGAGTGGCCAGCAGAGATAAATGGGGTGTGAAATATCTTCAAGGCTCCTTCATGCCCTTGCTGCAAGAAGCAGTTTTTTAGGGGCTGGCTGTGAGTCCCAGTTTGGTCAGAAAACAAATGACCCCAGAGCAAGCCACCATGACCTGCCCTGCAGCTCAACAGAGTCCCTCTCTCAGGGGGAGCTGAGGAGGATGCTCGAGGTTATATATGATGTGATGTGTATAAAAGTGCTGGGGATGGGATGGGGTGTGGCTACAGGGCAGAGGCCACCGTGATACTGCAGTGCCCCAGGTCTCTGCTGGCAGGGAAGCACAAAGCCAGGCAAGACAGGAGGCTGACAGCAACGCTAGCTGCAGCTGGGTACAGCACTGTGCCTCCTGTTCTTGCATCTTCTTCCATCATTGATCACTGCCACACTGTCATCTGTGAGCTAAGCAAAACACTCACCTGGGGGTGGTCAGGAAACCCAAAGGACACGGCAGGCTGGGTGATCCCTGAGGCTGGCACAGCACTTGCAAGCTGTTGGGGAGGGGATGGGGCTGCACAATCAGCCTTGGCTTTTCACAGAATCGTGTTAGGGGTTGGAAGGGGCCTCAGAAGATCATCCAGCCCATCCCCGCCTGCCAGAATAAGATCACCTAGAGCAGGTCACATAGGAACACTTACAGGTGGCTTTTGAATGTCCCTGGAGAACAAGACTCCACAACCTCTCTAGGCAGCCTGCTTCAGGGCCCTGTCACCCTCACAGTGAGAAAGTTTTTCCTTATGTTTACATGTTCCCCCTGCAGCACATGGAGGCACCCAGGACCATGGACCCCCCTGCCTGGTGTGGCCCCCCGCTACAGGAAGGCTGTGTTTGTGGAGTACCCTGATGGCTCATTCACACAGCCCAAGCCCAAGCCAGCATGGATGGGTAAGAACCCTCAGAGTGGCAAGCCCTAGCTCTCCTTGTCAGTGGCCAGATTCATCCTGGGCTGGGTGCTGGCAGCTCCTCAGTCAGGAATGGTGAAGCACCTGGGTAGGGTCCCAGTATGGCAGAGCTGCTGGGCATGCAGAGTCTTGCTGGTGCTGGAGCAGCTGTGGTGTTTTCCCTGGGAGATGCACCCAGGAGAAGTGTCTGCAGACTTCACAGACTTTTTTGATGCTGGATGGAACCACACTGGCAGGAAAGTAGTGATGGTTCCAACCCCAAAAACTGTCAATCTGAGCTGCTCACAGGGAGGCTGCACTGGCACGGAAAGGGAGGCACTGAAGCACCTCCCAGCTCAGGTCTCTATGGGAGGGCAGAAGTCAGGTCCCATCTCCCCCAGCAGAACACAGAGCTGGAAATTCAGCTGGAGAAACAGCAGCTCTCACCCAGCTGTGGGGAGCCAGCTGAGCTGTGAGGTGTCTCTGTCTGTTTCTTTCCCCCTTCAGGTCTCCTGGGCCCCACCATCCGAGCAGAAGTCTACGACGAGGTGGTGATCACGTTTAAAAACCTGGCCTCTCGCCCATACAACCTCCATGCTGTTGGGGTGTCCTACTGGAAGGCGTCAGAAGGTGAGTCAGGCAAGAGCCAGATGCTGAAGACCCTTGTGCAGCACCTCCTGCTCTGCTGCCTGCCTGCCAGCATGGAGCATATCCCTCTCTGACCTTGCTATTCACATCCCTCTATGAGGATAGATGACCACAGAGATGGCTTGGCCTGAGGGAATAACAAAGCCATGCCCAGCTCAGAAATGACCTGAGCTGAGCCAACAGCCCAGAACAAACCCATATTAGTTATGGAGGTCACCCATAAGTGTTACAGAGGCTGGGGTGGAGAAAGGCTGTGCTCTGGGTTGGGGGAAGAGGCATCTCTGTAGCTGTGGTGTCTTGGGAATGAAGTTGCAGTGACCTCTTTCCCTTTGCTTTTAGGTGCAGGTTATGAGGATGAGACCAGCCAACCAGAGAAGGAGGGTGACAGGGTGGATCCAGGGAAGACACACACATACATCTGGGAAATCCAGCAAAACCAGGGCCCAACAGATGGTGACTCACAATGCCTGACCCATTCCTACTCCTCCAACACAGACAGTGTGAAGGACATCAACTCTGGTTTGATTGGAGCCCTGCTTGTGTGCCGACCTGGTAAGGAGAGCACAGGATGGGGACAGGTCACATACAACTGTGAACTGCAAAGCAGAGAAATCCAAGTCAGCTTACAGAGGCTGACCATGGCACTGGGCAGCAGTAAGCTGTGGTCACCAACAGCACTTTGGTGGTTTGACATCTTCCTTGAACAGCCCTTTCCCAGTGCAGGAGCCAAGTGCACTTTGGATTTCCCTGCTGGAGGGGAATGGCTGCTTCCTTCCTCTGCAAGGTTTCAGCCCACAGATTGAATCCCCCTTGTGTCTGAACCTTATCTGTCCATAAGATGAATTGGTATGGAGGCATAAACCATGCTTGGCTTTCCTTCAGAGCTTCACCAAGCTGTGGCTGCTCAGTGCCAGCCAGGGTAACTGCCAAACAGGGTTTTTCCACAAGAACTAGAGGGAAGATTGTACCCAAAAGGGAGAGAGGCAGGACACCTGAACACTCCCTGCTCCAGAGTACCCATGCCTGCCCTCCTTCCTTCAGTAAGCACAGAGGTGATGAAATCCTGACCTAACAGGCACTAAGAAGTGTACCTGGGGTGAGATTGGTCACCCCTGGCTCACCCATCTCCTGGATGGAGTTGTCCCTCTGTAGTCACTGGAGAGGAATGCGTAGGAGTCACCTCCTCCCAGGCCACTGTCTGCAGGCTCCAGTGATTCACCATGAGCAGTTTCTCCACTGAGTGGTGTCTAGACGATGGTGTTGAGGAGGGAGCTAAATAAAATGGGCTCATCCAGATGACTAAATGGGTCCTGAGAGCCTGCAGGGGGAAGGCAGCACAAACTGACCTTGTGATGAATTCTAGAGGCAGCTGCCTCTCAGCCGTGGGTTTTGGGAGATGACAGTGCTGGAAACAGGGCTGTGACAATAGTGAGTTGTGACAAAAGCCATCCACAGCCTGGCCTTCATTTAACAGCTCTTGGTGGGCATAAAGGGAATTTGCTGGGGAGATGGGCATGGTGCTTGCTACCCTTTAAAGAGATCCATCCCATGGCATCTTGCAGGGACTCTGGCGAGCGATGGGAATGGGAACGGACAACAAGAGTTTGTGATGCTCTTCGCAGTGTTTGATGAAGGTAACTACTCTGCTGACTGGTGTTGGACCCTGAACTCAGCCTGGGCCATGGTGTGAGTCATAGAATCATAGAATGGTAAGGTTGGAAGGGACCTCAAGGATCATCTACTTTCAACTCCCTGCCATAGGCAGGGACACCTCCCACTAGTACAGGTCACTCAAGGCCTCATCCAACCTGGCCTTGAACACCTCCAGGGAGGGAGCAGCCACAACCTCCCTGGGCAACCTGTGCCAGTGTCTCACCACCCTCATTGGAAAGAACTTCCTCCTAACATCCAGTCTAAATCTCCCCTCTGCCAGTTTAAACCCATTGCCCCTCTTCCTGTCATGACAAGCCCTTGTCAATAGTCCCTCCCCAGCCTTCCTGAAGTCCCCTTCAGATACTGGAAGGCTACTCTAAGGTCTCCTGGAAGCCTTCTCTTCTCCAGGCTGCAGAGCCCCAACTCTCTCAGCCTGTCCTCACAGCAGAGCTGCTGCAGCCCTCTCAGCATCTTCGTGGCCTCCTCTGGACCCGCTCCAACACTTCCATGTCCTTCCTGTGCTGGGGGCTCCAGAACTGCACACAGGACTTCAGATGGGGTCTAAGGAGAGCAGAGTAAAGAGGCAGAATCCCCTCCCCTGCCCTGAGTGCAGCTGCTCAGCTCACACACTGCCTCCCAACAGTCTGAGCCTTGTACAGCTCCCTCAGTCACTGTGCTCCTGGTGCAGCATTGCCAATCCTTCTGCTTCCCAGGTGCAGGGAGCTTGCAGCTCCCCCCAGCTCTCCCATCCCATGGCCAGGCCTTGTTCCCACCACACAGTAATGTCCTGGCATGTGCAATGTTCACCACCACGTTCATGCAAAGCTGTGGCTGTGGATTTCCAACAGCCAGCACACATCTGAGCTCCCTGGGTTTTGCTTCCATACTATTTCCCCTCAGTGGGAACCTTTCCTTTTGCTTTGAAATGCTCTCAGGTGAAAGCTGCCTGCATCCTCCTTTCTCCACAGGGAAAAGCTGGTACTCTGAGCCTGGCTCCTTGGCTGCCTCTCAGCCCCTACCTCACAACAGAACAGAGCTGCACACCATCAATGGCTACATCAATGGCTCACTGCCTGGTGAGTACTGGTGTGCTGGGAACACAGATGGAGGTCACGGGAGGTGCTAGGAACAGTGTAGCCAAGTCTGCAAACTCAAGGTAGGTTGTGAAAGGATGTGGGAAGAAACATAGAATCATAGAATGGTAGGGTTGGAAGGGACCTCAAGGATCACCTAGTTTCAACCCCCTGTCATAGGCATCAAGAGGAGTTTCCAGGTGATGGATCTGTTAAGCTGTGTTCACCTCAGAGGAGCTACCAGACACCAACTCCTTTATCTGCCCTGCCCATTATCAGTGGGGCAGGACCTGTTTCTGGCTGGCTGTGTTACCAAGTGCAGTTTCATCTCCTCTAGCCTGTGAAGGAGGCTGGAGGGAGTGTTGAGGGGGAAATTCAGCTCTCACTAGCCTGGCTCTGTCAATATACCTCTGTAGGATTTGGGGACTAGAATGATCATAGAATCATAGAATCAGCCAGGTTGGAAGAGACCTCTGAGCTCATCCAGTCCAACCTATCACCCAGCCCTATCCAATCAACCATGGCACTAAGTGCCTCACCCAGCCTTTTCTTGAACACCTAATGATGGGATGGTTTAGGTTAGAAAAGACTTTTAAGACCATCAAGTCCAATTCTAAACCTAACACAGAGCAGATTTCTGCTTGAAAAGGTATTCACCTTCATCCAGCCATCCCCTGTCTGGCTGTGGGATCTGGCCTAAGAGGTATCTGATGGAGAAGTGGCAATGGAAAGCTTGAGGGCCCCAGGACAAAGCCTCCACCCTGTCTCCTCCTGGGCTCCTGGGATCTGTTCCATTATCACCTATCACTCAGTGCCAAAAAAGAGTGCTTGACATTGTTTGCCTTCAGCTTCCAGGAACTTGTCCTTGTTATTCACTTCCCTGCTAGATTACAGAGCCCTTCTGTGCATGTGCATTTCTCTGCAAGAGAAATATTTTGACAATGCACTCAGGTCCTCTCCCATTTCCTATGCACACTTGAGTCTCTCCAAGGAAGGAATTTTCTCCAGCTGTGATGGTTTGGGAGTTCCCTGCCCCCCCACACTTTGTAAAATCCCCCAGACTAGACTCAGCCAGCTGGAAGTTAAGGACTGAAGCTCTATTTACAGCTCAGCACAATGTACAAGCAGAGATAGACACAACAGACAGGAATAGTTACAGACATAGACAAGTTAAAGGTAATACAGAAACAAAATTCCCCTCCCAGAAATCAGAGACCCCAGGAGGGGCTCCCAACCACCCTTCCACCTTCTCCCCACCCCTATACCTTACCCCAAGGTTTGCCTTACGTGCAAGGTGAGTTTGGAGGCTGGGCCAGAGGGGTGAAGAAAGTGGTTAGTGAGGTTATTCAGCAGAGAGAGGAGAAGGCAAAAAAAGCTCCCAGAGAGAGACCAAGAGACTGTTTTAACTATGTTTTGTCTTCTTATACACCTCAGCAAGCCTATGAGTGCAGNCTCCTCTGCACTGGCTCCAACACTTCCATGTCCTTCCTGTGCTGGGGGCTCCAGAACTGCACACAGGACTGCAGCTGGGGGCTGAGGAGAGCAGAGTAAAGAGGCAGAATCCTCTCCCTTGCCCTGCTGCCCACACTGCTCTTGCTGCAGCCCAGCACACAGTTGCTGTCTGGGCTGCACTCACACTGCAGCCTCATCTTGAGCTTTTCCTCACCCCACACCCCCAGGGCCTGTTCCTCAGGGCTGCTCTCAGCCATTCCCCACCCAGCCTGGAGTTGTGCTTGGGATTGTGCCTACCCAGGTGCAGGACCTTACACTTGGCCTTGTTGAATGTCATGAGGTTGGGCTGGGCACAGCTCTGCAGCCTGTCCAGGTCCCTCTGGATGGATCCCTGCCCTCTAGCAAGTGACTGTGCCACACAGCTTGGTGCCATCTGCAAACCTGCTGAGGCTGCACTGATTCCTCTTCAGCTACTGCTGGAGCCCTGCTCCAGACACAATGTTTTAGCATCAGGCTTGCCAGTGTTTTGAACAGACAAATTATCCTCCCCTTTTCAGTGCTCACTTCACCTTTTCATAGAGTCCTGACTTTTTTCCTCTTTTGCTACTGCATCCTGCTCTGAGCTCCCATCAGCAGGCTTCCCAAAGCCCTTGCCAAAGTCTCCCACTCTGTAAATCTAGTCTTATCTCAGGAGGATCATGTGGCCTGCACCTCTATTTTGCTTAGACAATCCAGGTTCTCATGTAGCTTCTGCTCGAAGCCATCACCTTTTGGGAACTCCACCTGGCACTTGTCAGCCTCTGAGTCAAGGACACCAAGAGTGGGCAAAAGAGATGGACAGAGTGCTGGCAAAGAGATGGACACAGTGCTGACTCCTAAGTTAGATTCAGATTGGATGTTATGAAGAAGTTGTTCACCATGAGCATGGTGAGACACTGGGTTGCCCAGGGAGGTGGTGGAAGCCTCGTCCCTGGAAGTCTTTAAGGCCAGGCTGGATGTGGCTCTGAGCAACCTGATCTAGCGTGAGGTGTCCTTGCCCATAGAATCATAGAATGGTAAGGTTGGAAGGGACCTCAAGGATCATCTAGTTCCAACCCCCTGCCATAGGCAGGGACACCTCCCACTAGCACAGGTCACTCAAGGCCTCGTCCAACCTCCAGGGAGGGAGCAGCCACAGGGGGACCCCCAGGGCCTGTTCCTCAGGGCTGCTCTCAGCCATTCCCCACCCAGCCTGGAGCTGTGCTTGGCATTGTGCCTACCCAGGTGCAGGACCTTACACTTGGCCTTGTTGAATGCCATGAGATTGGCCCAGGCACAGCTCTGCAGCCTGTCCAGGTCCCTCTGGATGGATCCCTGCCCTCTAGCAAGTTGACTGTGCCACACAGCTTGGTGCCAGCTGCAAACTTGCAGAGGTTGCACTGATTCCTCTGTGCATGGCACTGACAAAGATGTCAAACAGCACTGGTGCCAGCACTGACCCCCGACGGACGCCACTTGGCACTGGTTTCCATGTGGACATTGTGCCCCCATGGCATGGGGGTTGTAACTAGATGATCCTTGAGGTCCTTGAAAATTCTATGATTCAATTCTAAGTGCCTTCCTTCTCTCCTGTCAGGTCTCACACTGTGCCTCAAGAAGCAGGTCCGCTGGCACGTGATTGGGTTGGGCACTGGGCCAGAAGTCCACTCCATCTTCTTCGAAGGCCACACATTCCTGGTGAGAAGCCACCGCCTCAGCAGCCTAGAAATTTCCCCTGCCACATATCTCACAGCCCAGACCATGCCAGGAACAGCTGGCTGGTTTCGGATGTTCTGCCAGTTACTCTCTCACCAGCAAGGTAACCTTATTCTGCAAGGGCTTTGGGGAAAAGCAGGTCAAGGGATGGCCTAGGCTCAGAGTTCTGTGTAATGCTGCAGCTCCAAGGCCCCTCCTGCTCCACAGTGTTCCATCCATGTGTAACCAGGATGGTCCATTTGATGGGCACAGTAGTGCAGAGGGTGTCTCCCAAGCAGAGCCCGGGGGAGTGTTTTCCTGTGCTGGCATATCAGTGTGATCCTTTCTGCCTGGCTTGCCCAAACCCAGCTGGCATGGAGGCCATGGTGAAGGTGGAGGAGTGTATGGAGGAGCGCCTGGTGAAGATGGGGATGCTGTCAGACGAGCCAGAGGACATGGATTACCCTGAAGAGGATGAGGATGAGGAAGGTTTTCATGTGATCCAAGTGCGCTCTTTTGCCAAGGAGAACCCTGTGACCTGGACATACTACATTGCAGCTGAAGAGATGGACTGGGACTATGCCCCAGTGAAGCCACTGTCTCTGGACAGGTGAGAGTGGGCATGTGTGCCCATGAGGCTGCTTCCTGAGGCAGATCTGCCAGCTTTCCCCCTTTTCCCTACCAATTTACTCTCCTTCTGCCCAACCTGGGTAGTTTTGCTTTTCCTTGTTAACACTAAGGGTATGGATGCAGGACAGGAACAGTCCTGGAGAGGCCGTGGGAAGGCAGGAGCAGGCTCTGCTCCATTTTACCAAATGCTCTGCAGAGGTGTCTGTCTTTGGGGCATTTGTCTCCCTGTTGACCAGGTGTCTGGGGTCAGCTCTTTCTGAGCAGGTAGCAAAGCTTGGTGAACCTTCTCATCCTTCTACCAGGAGTACCTACACAGTAAGGGCATGTTGCCACAGCCACAGGGTGTGGTGTTCTCATCCTGTCTGGAAGGACCTAGGTGTCACAGGTGATTAGCCCCTGCTGCTGCCCCACATCTTGAAGGGAGGGGTGATGCAAGTGTGATATCTCAGCAGAAGTACAGAAGAGGCAGATGACACTTGTCACCAGTCCCTCTGCTGGCACAGGCTGTCTGAATAGATGGAGATCCCAGCCAGCAGCTGCTGCAGCAAGGCAGGCAGGGCAGAAAGTCCAACAAAGGGTAAGCCAAAGGAAGTGTCCTCTCCAGCTCAGGGCTGGCCTCGCTCCTGGGAAGGAGCTGGGATGATCAAAAGGCAGTTTGCTCTGTTGCCTCATATTCACTCACCAGAGGTGTCCCTGACACAGGACAGCCTGCCATGTTCTCAGCTCTCACAGTCACCACTTCCCTACAAGACGAGGCCCAGTGTCAACCCACAGCTGCTAGTCAAAAGTTTCTGTGTTAAAGAAGCACTGAATCACTTGAAGCTTTATTCCCCAAGATGCATATTGTGATTGCAGGGATCAGTGTCCCCACTGTGCACTGGTAGTCCCTGGTCATCTGTGTAGGTCACAGAATCACAGAATGTTAGGGGTTGAGAGGGACTTCANTGGAAGGCTACTCTAAGGTCTCCTGGAAGCCTTCTCTTCTCCAGGCTGCAGAGCCCCAACTCTCTCAGCCTGTCCTCACAGCAGAGCTGCTGCAGTCCTCTCAGCATCTTGGTGGCCTCCTCTGGACCCACTCCAACACTTCCATGTCCTTCCTGTGCTGGGGGCTCCAGAACTGCACACAGGACTGCAGCTGGGGTCTGAGGAGAGCAGAGTAAAGGGGCAGAATCACATGAATGAGGTCACCTCTTAGTCCTCTTCCTCCAAGCTGAAGAGCCCCAGCTCCCTTATCAGGGAGATGTTCCGCTCCCTTCAGCATCTCCATGGCTCTGTGCTGGAATTCTTCAAGGAATTCCCTGTCCCTAGCTCTTGCTGTGGTTCCCTGTCCCTAGCTCTTGCTGTGGTTCTGGCAGAATCATTTTCTCTTTCTCTGCCTTGCCTGCAGAAACATCACGAGCCTGTTGCTGGAAGCTGGCCCTCAGAGGATCGGTTCCAAGTATAAGAAAGTGATGTTTGTGGAGTATGAGGATGCAACCTTCAAGAAGCGCAAGATGTCAGATCAAGCAGACCAGGGGATTCTGGGACCTGTCATTAAGGGGGAGGTTGGAGATCAGTTTAAGGTAAGAGAGAGAGATTGCTTTCTACAAAATGGGACTGGAAAGGGAAAACTCAAAGGCTGATGCTCTTCCTCCTAATAGTTCTTGGCTTGTGGTTAAGATCCGACAGAAGTTCTTGAGGTGCTCTGTTGTGATGGGTGATGTCTAAAGGCAGATGTGGCTGCAAGCCAAAGCTAAAACAGTCTTGGTGAGATCAGTGGAGATGTACAGCACATGGCCCTGTCCCCTTGGCTTGATTGCAGACACCCTAGGAATCATGTGAATTACACATGGACACATTGTGCTCCACTCTTCTCCACCTGTGTGCTCTTCCCATACAGTATTGGGAACTGCTGCTTGTGTCTCTCCAAGTGCCTCCACTGACCACTTGTTTGCTGCTAGGAGGAATGGGATGGTTTGGAGGAGATCCACATTTCTGCTCCCTGCCTGGGCTTCCCTGTGCAGTTGTGAGCACGGAGCTGAAGGTAGTGTCTCTGACAAAGCCCCAGCAGAGCTATTTAGAGAATTAAATGAAGGGCTTCATGCAGTGAGGTGGGGAGCACTTTGAAGTTGTTAACTACCATGCATACCTGCTGTCTTGGTCCTCTGAGCCCTCCTGGATTGACAGACCTCTTCTGTCTCATATGCAAACTGAGACTAAAGACAACAACTTTCACAGAATCACAGAAACATTCAGGTTGGCAAAGCCCCTCAGGAGCACCAAGCCCAACCTAGAACCCTACTCTACAAGATTCACCTTAAACCATAGCCCTAAGCACCACATCCAAACCATCCTTAAACACATCTAGGGTGGATGACTCCACCACCTCCCTGGGCAGCTCATTCCAGCCCCTGACCACTCTCTCCATGAAAAACTTTTTCCTAATGTCCAATCTAAACCTCCCCAGCCTCAGCCTGAGGCCATTCCCCCTTGGTCTGTCTCCAGCTACCTGTGAGAAGAGACCAGCAGCAGCCTTTCCACAATGTCCCTTCAGGTAGCTGTAGACAGCAATGAGCTCTGCCCTCAGCCTCCTGTGTTTCACACTAACCATCCCCAGCTCCCTCAGTCACTCCTCATAAGATTTATTCTCCAGGCCCTTACCCAGCTTCGTTGCCCTCCTCTGGACCCACTCCAGCACCTCTACATCTCTCTTGTATTATGGTGCCCTTTAGTGGTTAGTATTGTGGTTTCCCTTTAGTAAGTCTCATTTTCATACCCTCCCTAAAATGAGTATCTCCTGGAAAGATGGAGAGTGTGGAGAAGGACACAATCATTTCTTCTGTTCTGACTGTCCCAGATGTGTCTGGGTTCCTCCCTGCTGGGCACTGAGTGCTGCTGCCCAATGTTTCCTTCCCTGAGGACACTGAAGGCAGCCTCAAGGGCTCACAACGTTCAGGAAGCTTCAGACATTGCTGTTGGATGTGCTCATTTCAGATCATGTTCAGGAACCTGGCAAGCCGACCCTACAACATCTACCCTCATGGCCTCACCAGCGTTGGTCCATACCATACCACGAAGGCCTCTCAAGGTAAGACAGACCATGGTAATTTGGGACACCACTTTTTTTGGCTACTGCCTTGCTTCTGGGCCAGGAGAGATTCCTGCAGCCCGTGGTAGGACTGGTTGTCTGACCCATCCACCCAAGTGCTTCAGCCTTGCAGTCCCAGAGATTATAGAATCATAGAATGGTAAGGTTGGAAGGGACCTCAAGGATCCAGTTCCAGCCCCCTGCCATAGGCAGGGACACCTCCCACTAGCACAGGTCACTCAAGGCCTCCTCCAACCTGGCCTTCAACACCTCCAGGGAGGGAGCAACCACAACCTCCCTGGGCAACCTGTGCCAGTGTCTCACCACCCTCACTGCAAACAACTTCCTCCTAACATCCAGTCTAAATCTCCCCTCTGCCAGTTCAAACCCATTGCCCCTTGTCCTGGCATTACAGGACCTTGTCAATAGTCCCTCCCCAGCCTTCCTGTAGGCCCCCTTCAGATACTGGAAGGCTACTCTAAGGTCTCTTTGAAGCCTTCTCTTCTCCAGGCTGAAGAGCCCCAACTCTCTCAGTCTGTCCTCATAGGAGAGCTGCTCCAGCCCTTATTATTATGATGACTCTTGGCTCATGTCCCCACTGGTGCTATGCAATCCTGTCTTTAAAGATGGCTTGGATGATGGCTGGGAGGCAGGGAATTGTCAGCCAGGGAGCTGGGACCATGTTTGGTCCATCCTGGAGGCCTCCACTTCCTGATGAGGAAGGAACCACTCTGGTGATCGTGCCTGTGTTTGCCATTTTGCTTACAGTGCTCATTTCCTGGGGTCTCAACTGCCCTGCTTTAAAGTAGGGGGTTCATTTCAGACCCCAGCTCTCACAGCTTCATGTTTTTTGCTCTGGGGTTGTTGAGTTACCAGGTCCCTTTCCTAGAACTCCTTTCATCCCCTGCCAGCACGTTCCCAGGATCATGACTTATGCAAAGCCATTTCACACCTCACCAGGGCAAAATTGTGCCCCATGTCTCCTCCCCCCTGCCCTTCTGGGTGCATCACAATGGCAGCAGCAATTGCAGAGGTTAGAGAAAAACCTCAGTTGCTGCAGCAGAGGTTGGCAGAAGCAGAATGACAGCTGTCAAGGAATTCAGTGGACTAGGTCAGCTTTGTGACCTGTTACCATCTAAATGAAGGTTTTCCTTCAGCACAGCCAGGCCAAAGAGAGGAGCAGGGAGCCCTGTCCCTGCCCCTCTGTCAACAGCCCCCAGCCAGATGTGGCTCACCAGCTTTGCTAACAATTCAAGCCAGAGAAAAGCAGGCAAGTTGTGGTCTTGCAGCCACAGGGGTAATGCTCTTTAGGGATGTATAAATGAAAAGAGCTGTCCCTACCCTGCCTGACACATGAGCTTTGCAGGCTATGCTTTGAACAGCAGCTCAGCTGGGCACTTGGAGCAGAGAAGTCTTTTTCTAAGGCTATGCCAGTGCGAGATCCTGCTAAATGCTCAGAGGATTTATTAGCATTTGAGTTCCTTCTGGATCTCCTCCTTGCTTTCCTCACGGTCTAGCTGCATTTTCTTTAAAAGTATCTTTTCTTGCTCTGTTTTTCACCTGCTTGAGCCCTATCCAGCTCTGTACCTCCAGCTGCAAACTCCTTCTAGACTGCCCAGAACCCAGACACGGCTGAGATGGGACAAATTTTCCAGTTTGCAGGAGCTTCAAGGGCTATCAGAATTAAGCAAATGCCTCTCCACCCTCCCCTGCTCCCAGGGGCTCCTTGTGTCCCGACCAGCTCTGCACAGGAGTGCAAGCTAGAAGCCAGTGTGGCACCCTGGGGTGGGCATGGGTTTGGATAGTTTTCTCTGCAACTTGTGTGGGCAGGAAACCTCCTTCCTGAGATTTTTAAAAGTGAGATCCACCCCTTGTAGGAGCAGCCCCAACGTAACTGCTCTGCCCTTGGGCTGTGTGTTACCAGATAAGAACGTGAAGGACATTCCTATCCCCCCTGGCCAGTCATTCACCTACAGCTGGAAGATCACCCCTGAGGATGGCCCCACACAGGCAGATCCTCGCTGCCTCACCCGGTTCTACTACAGCTCTGTTGACCCAGTCCGAGACACAGCCTCAGGCCTGATTGGGCCTCTCCTGATCTGCTTTAGGAAGTCCATGGATCAAAGGGGAAATCAGGTGAGTCCTCCCTTTGTTGCCTCAACTGTTAGGCTGAAAGGCTGGAGTAAGTGTGGTGGGTGAAATATTTTGGTCAAGCCAAATCTGTCTGTTCTTTCCAACCCTACTGTTATATCACAATTATGAGG